>PIJE02001808.1:0-14969 GCA_002895965.2 Coryphaenoides rupestris
GCAGACACACACCACACACGCACACACACCACACACACACACACACACCACAACACACATCACACACGTCACAGAACCACTGCCCCAGCCTGCCCCCATGCGCGGGCAAGGCCCATGCTAAGGGGTGGCGGTGTGTTGCTCAGCTGTGTGTCGTTCGTTGGTCATGATATGAGTGTTGTGAACTGTGATGTCGATGCTGTGTCAGGGCTGTTAAAAAGTACCACAGAAATATTACCTTAAGTCGACAGAGTCATGCAAAAAAAAAGGTACGTCTCAAAATCTTCTCACAGTAAAATCCGTAAGGTAACACAGTTGATATATTCTGCCTCTCCTTCAAAAACTGACATCTTTGTAAGGTCGCTTGGGTAGGAAAGCGACTCTGACAAATGCCCTAACTTAATTCGTCAATGTCAAAAAAGTCTGGCTAACAACACAGCTGGCCTAACCACTCTGGCTAAAACACCACCTTGGTAAGAAGTTAAACAAAGTTGAGTGCTACTCTTAAATGTACTTGAGTACTAAAAGTAAAAGTACAAATAACCATATTTTCTTGCAACCCATGGCGTGCTCGTGTTGTCCAGCCTCCACGCAAGACCGTAGTCGTTCTCTCATCCACTCGTACCTATCAGATCTGAAGGTGTCATACCTTCTGCTAGCTTGTCACTCATGCACAGTTCACCAATTCTTCTGATAGCAGGTGTTTCATCAAACGCATCCCAGCATGCTTAGATCTCCACAATGGAACCATCAGCATAGGGAACGAATGCAGCGGAGTTTCAATCATTCCAATTATGGACTTTGACTTGGCCTCCCGTTAATTCAATATATAAACAGGCAGGCCGCAGGCACATAATCCCAACAGTTAACGTATAGTCTCGCCAGAGAAAACAAAATATCACTAATTAAAAATGCTTCGAGACCCATCGTGAGCCATTTTGCCACTTTGTAACATAGCTCTGCAATTTTAAATGTTAGGCGAGTAAAACAGATAGTGTCTTTTTTCTACCTATTAAGTGCAGTAAACCAAACAGTATACAAAACTCTAACATACACGAAGTAAAGCAAAAAACAACAAAATCACATCCCAACAACACAGCCAGTACTTAATATCTGTAACCGACAGCATACAACATCACTTCAATACTTATACAGCCTGAGCTGGTGTGTCGTACACTTCTATGTGCACACGTAAATATGCACTGTGAGTTGCTACCGTCGATAACATCAATGGCGCTTTCACTCGCCTGTGTGCTGTAGTAGTGATCGAGATGTGTGGTGTCGTAGTGTGTGCATGCTGTGTCGATAGTGTGACATGCTGACCAAAAGAGTGATGTGTGTGGACATGCTGTCTGTGAAGTGTGTAGCATGTGTAAGCTGTGTGTGGCCTGTTCTGCCTGCACATAGAGGAAGCAACAGTGCAAGCGGCCCATCCACCAGTGTAGCTTTCCTGCTGGCCCGTCTCGGCCCGTCCCAACAGGCAGATTTGCTTGTGGTTACCCAGGAGGCGCTCGACAGTCACTCCGCGGCAGCATCCACAGCACCGCGTACACCGTCCTTCCCTTGAGTGGCCAGGCCACAGCCGTTCAATCACCGACGGCGTGCTAGGTGAGCGTCATCAACAAATGCGCAAGACCCATTGGACACTCCCGTATTTATTTATAAACTGAATAATACTTAACCTCATTCACAATCGTAATCTATTTATTGTTAATTACTTTAAATGTTCATATATTTTCTATAACGGTTTATATACACTCTCTTGCATATATATCTCACTCATTGCCACATGCTCTATGTTTGTTGACTTTTTCCACTTGACGAGCCAACCTCTCGCACGAAGAACTTTTCCATTCCGGGAACATTAATAACACATCCACTTCCTCATCTCATCTCATCAAAAACTCACTCCTCCAACTCTATACTCATTAGGCGCGAGATGAAGCTTATTTACAGGACATTGAAATGCAGGAAACCCACGGTGGTTCAGAGTTGTCAAAGTAAAAGTCCTCGCCAGGGTATTTTAGGACACCCGTCACAGTCACGGTTCAATGTCACATTTAATGTCCCATGACGGTAAAACAACAGAAGTTCTTTTTTGTAACAATGACGACTTTTACTTTGACGATGAGAGGAAATGATAGAGGTCATGATAGGGTGGGGGACTCACCCGGGTGAGACCCAGTTGCTCCGTCTTCTGTTTCTTCCGGGGCCGGTTGGCGGGGCCCGCCACCTCGTCCTCCTCCTCCGAGGGGACTGAGGGGAACGAGGGAAGGGTTAGTAGGCGTAGGATCAGGAATCAACCTTCCATGTTGTCTGGCACTTGGGTTTTAGCAGTTTTATATTCAGCTCAGGCCTCTGTATGCTTTTTACCAAAATACGTTCGAGGCTTCTGTTGGGTTCTTTTCGTTCGTTTGGCTGCAGTTCGGAAAAGTCACGACACACACACACACACACACACACAGTACCTGCCGACCAAATCTTCAACATCTTGTCCCAGGAGCCGCTGCAGAACTACAACAACGCAGGAGACACAGACTGGTTGCTTCATTTAAACGTAATGTTTTATGTTTTAATTGTACTTTTATTTTACTTTCCCTGTTTTTATTGTTTTTATTATCATAAATGTTCGATTATCTGCTTTTACACAAGATCTTATGCATGAATTGTGCTATATAAATAACGAAAAAGAACGACAATTCCCGATCTCTCAACGTGCCGTCGCCGGGGCGTGGTCAGGCGTCGTCAACGCACCTTGGAGGCACTGGGGTCGACGGCCAGCGTGTCCACACTGCCTGCGTGGCCGCGGCAGCAGTGGCGAGCCTTGGCCTCGTTGCGCTCAGAGTTCCACTCCCAGAGCAGCGCCGTCTGGTCCAGGGAGGCCGTCAGCAGCCACGAGGTCAGACCCTCTGCGGGGGGGGGGGGGGGGGGGGGGTCACCACGGGGTCAGGGGAGGAGGAGGAGGATGGGGAGGAAGATGATTAGAGAAACAGACCAGCTGCAATTAAAAGACAAAACAGTGCGCACCAGCGTTCAGACCACACCCTCTACAATCCTTTCTAAATGTTTATTAGCCGGCATATCATTTTAGATATTTGGCAGGCGTGTAGTAGACGGCCGCCTATCCCTCGCAACGATTTGTTATGTTTATTTTTTACGCCGTCATCCAACACGGGATAAACTATCAAAGGGACCATATTGCAGCGATCCATAATAGGCGCTCACCTCTCTTGACCCACACCACGTCCTTCACCGCGTCCGTGTGCCCGGCCAGCGTCATCACCGCCTTGCCCTCCAGCGACCAGATCCGAGCCGTCTTGTCGTAGGACCCCGTCAGGATCCTGCAAGGGGGAGGGGGGGTGGGGGAGATGGAGGGCGGGTTGAAACTTCCTGGTTCGGTCCACCAACTGTCTAACCCCCTACCTGCTGACACACACACACACGCTCACCACTCGGAGTCGGAGTGCACGGCGCTGATCCAGTCGTCGTGCATCATGCACTCCTCCCGCTCCGGGGCCGTGACGCTCCACATATTCGATCTCCACCACGTCTTCCTGGAAAAAACGCACCAATGGGGGGAGAGAGAGAGAGAGAGAGGGAGAACTTGTAGATCACGTGACAAAGAGACAGCCAACCGGTGTGGCAGAAATGGTAAATGGATTGCATTTATATCAGCGCTTTTATCCAAAGCGCTTTACAGTATTGCCTCACATTCACACGTTCATAGACCGACGGCGGTACCGACCATGCAAGGTAACAACCAACACGTCAGGAGCGGTTAGGGTTAGGTGGTGTCTTGCTCAGGGACACCTCCACACTTAGCTAGGGGGCGGAGCCCGGGGATCAAACCAGCAACCTTCCTGTTGCCAGACAACCGCTCTTACCTTCTGAACCACTACCGCACAGATATACTGTCCATGCTAACTTTAGCACCCAATAACAGACTTGGGATGAGACTTTCTATGCCACTGGTGGGAAAGTGTGGTTCTGCGTCTGTTTATTGCAATATAAACAGCAATCCATTTACCATTCATGACTTTTACAATACATGGGGGACGCATTTGAATGGGAGACCAGATAACGGGCACAATAAACCTACACAGTACCCGGTACAGTCGCACAAACTAACTAGAAAATGCAATTTCTGAAGAAATTCCGGTGTGAATGCTGTGTGTCCTGAACGTTTTAAGGGAGTTTCTACCTAAATGTATGAATGGGTTTTATTAATCCCGAAGGAAATTCTTGTGCCAGAGGTTGCTCAAAAAACCAACAACATAAGCATAGCAATAGAATAATAGACAATAGAGTAATAAACAATAGAATAATAAACAATAAAGTAATAACAATAAAATAATACATTGTGAATGAGCCTAAGATATTCAGAAAACAAAACAAGTTTCCAATGGTCTGCCCCTTGTTGATGACCTCACCCAGACGCCCGTGATGACGCTGGCTGGCCACAGGGAGGCGGTGTCCGCGGTGCTGTGGAGCGACGCGGAGGAGCTGTGCAGCGCCTCCTGGGACCACAGCATCTGCCTGTGGGACGCCGAGACGGGCCAGCAGAAGAGCACACTGGTGAGGGGCGCGCACGTGCTCCTAGAGGGGACACACACACACACACACACACACACACACACACACACACACACACACACACACAGTGCACACACACATACACGCACATGCACACACGTGCACATAGATGACACACACACCAGGGGTGTAAAGTACTTGAGTAATTGTACTTCGTTACAATACTTAAGTACTGTTTTTGGGGATTTGTACTTTACTCGAGTATTATTAGATTTGTATACTTGTACTTTTACTCAATTACATTTCAGAGAAAAAAAACATACTTTTTACTCCTTACATTTAAAATGCAGAGCTACAAAGTACAAATCTCGCAGGTCCAACAATTTTAATTAGTATATTTGTTTCTCTGGCCGAACTAACGTTAACGTTATTAATCCTGCGGCCGCACTTTATTTAAAAACAGCCAATCAAATCCCCATCAATGGAAAATGAACCCGCCCATACCCATGCTGATTGGTCCTTGTGCAAGACTAGACAGCGGGGATCTTTGATGAAACACCTGCTATCAGAAGAATAGACAGTCAGAGTGACAAGCTACAGAAGATGGCCACAAACGATAGTACGAGTGATGAAGAGGACGAAACGGTCGGCGTGGACGGACAAGACGAGCACCCATGGCCTTGCAATAAAAAATGTGTTAGGCCAGTGTGTTTTTAGCCAGACTTTTACATTTACATTTACATTTAGGGCATTTGTCAGACGCTTTTATCCAAAGCGACTTACAAAGAGTACATTTGTTGAAGGAGAGGCAGCAATATATCACTGTGGTACCTTACTTTTACTTGAGTAAGATTTTGAGACGGTACCCATACTTTCACTTAAGTATAATTTCTGGGTACTTTTTACACCCCTGACACACACACACACACCCCGACATGGGCCTAGCCCTCCGCGGGGCAGGCTGGGGGGCAGTGGTCTGACGTGTGTGTGTGTGTGTGTGTGTGTGTGTGTGTGTGTGTGTGTGTGTGTGTGTGTGTGTGTGTGTGTGTGTGTGTGTGTGTGTGTGTGTGTGTGTGTTCTCGTTCCTTAGATGGGCACCAAGGTGTTCAACTGCCTCTCCTACTCCCCGCTGTGTCGCCGGCTGGCCTCTGGGAGCAGCGACCGACACATCCGCCTCTGGGACCCCCGGACCAAAGGTATGACGCACCTCCCCTTCCCCGCACCAAAGCTATGACACACCTCCCCCCCTCCCCCGCACCAAAGGTATTGACTCAAATTGGACAAAATAGATCAAATGTGCATAAGTCTGAGCATTTTGTTTTAAAGGTGCTACACAAATAAATGTGTTATTATTATTATTATTTCTTTATTTATTAGTCTTATTATTATATATATATTTTATTATTATTATTTGTATTATCATCCAATAGAAAGCGTTCTGACGACCTCCTCCCTTCTCCCCTCCCTTCCTCTCCCCAGACGGTTCGTTGGTTTTGCTCTCCCTGACCTCCCACACGGGCTGGGTCACGGCGGTGAAGTGGGCTCCGTCCCACGAGCACCAGCTCATGTCCGGCTCCCTGGACAACGTGGTCAAGCTGTGGGACACGCGCAGGTGAGGCCCTCCTTCCTGGTCACCTGGCTAACAGGCTCCAACTACAACTGCAATTCAGTGACTCACTGTCTTCCTGATACGATAAAGCACAATGAACAATGAAGACTGATGTAATTTATTTGAAAACGATGTGTCCTCCAGCTGCAAGGCGCCCCTGTACGACCTGGCCGCCCACGAGGACAAGGTGTTCTGCGTGGACTGGAACGAGAGCGGGGTAAGATGTTTTCCATAGCCCCCCCCTCAACACACACACACACACACACACACTTTAAATCGTAAGCCAATCTTATTTTTACTAGTTGGGGACAAAGAGTTGGAAAATAATTCATTGAAATATATATATTTTTTTACCATGTTTGAACTAGTTGGGGGCACAAATAAGTAGTTGAAATAAAAACTTGTCTAACATATATATTTTCGTATTTTTTACCGTATTTGCAGCTGATGTTGAGTGGCGGCGCGGACAACAAGTTGTACACGTACAAGTACTCCCCATGCAAAATGGACGACGGAGCGTAGCACCAGTCCCGGTGAATCAGTCGTTTTTATGGTGTTCCAGTTGTCTCGTTTCTTGTGTGTTCCTTGACTTTGACTTCATAAAATAATAACTTTGACCCCTGATGTGTTGTCTGTCTTGTGTTCTTACTGAATTTCACCGCAACGTACTCTGATAATAGTTTGTATTTTGTTAGATTCGAGAATTCCTTTATTGCCGTACGTAACAATTCCCATTCACTCCTGCAGTATTCTCCTAAACAAATACTAAAACAACTCAATAACAACAATTAGTAAGATGGTACCAAATAAGTCCAGTAAAAAGCAACAAGTTAGAGTAGCAATACTATGGCGGGTGTTAGTGAAAGTAAATGTGGTAAGTTTCCGTGTGCAGTACAGTAATATTTTTATAATGGCATAAATAAATAGTAAATAGTAACGGCAACATGTAATTAAGTATAATGATGAATTCATCATTAGTATGTCATCATTTTGTGGAGGGGAATACATACAGACATTGCCACCAAAGGCTAGGGTGCTGTCATAAATATATGGCCTTTGAGACTGTACCTGTGCTGTGTAATGGCTATAAAGTAAATACAAATATTTACCAAAAAATATATACTAAATAAATAAAAATGTTAAATACATAACTAAAAATATAAGAAATAAAAATGTAGAAAATTATATACAAAATAAAAATATTAAATAAATACAAATATTAAATACAAATATACATTTTTTTAATTCACTTCCTCAAGTGTCTTTCAAAGTGCATCTATCTCTCTAATGCAGGGCTGTCAAACTTGAGATTGAGGGCCATAACAGACCCAATGCTAATTAGCAGGGGCCGGACAAACAAAACTCCACGAAAATACATTATGAAACTCTCACGATTCGTGCAGCTTAGTGGTTAATTTGTAGGAACTACAACCATTGGAATAAAGTGAACAAATCAACCAGAAAGATGAATCCATCCATCCATCCATCCATCGAACCCATTTTAATGAGTTTGCCCCCAACCCTCTGGAATTCCCTGCCTCCTAACATCCGAAATTCTGACACACTTCTTTTAAAAACCAACTCAAAACCCACCTTTTCAAGAAAGCCTACAATATCTGACCTCCACCTCCACCATTCTCTTTCACTCTGCAACCTCTATATTTGTATTTGTTTCTGTATCTGTGTACATTTGTTATGTTTATTTGTTTATTGTGAAGCGTCTTTGAGTACCTTGAAAAGCGCTATATAAGTCCTATGTATTATTATTGGTGTGAATGCTGAGAAGCATTCACAACATGTTATTCTACTGCCCTCTTTTTTGCTGTGTATCTCCTCCCACATTACAACGTAGAAACTCAGTTGAAAGTTTCAAAGGTTCATCTTAATTAGGACATGTGTGCCACGTCTTTTCTTATTTATACCCTTCATACTTTCCGAAATATTCAGCGTTTTTCAGCAATTTTTCCCCATTGAAATGAATGGGGGGGAATGTTCAACATTTTTCCAAACCCACTCATATTCAACCTCTTCCCATTCATTCATACATTCAGGTAGAAACTCCAAACATTAAAACGTTCAGGACATTTGGATGAATTCACACATGATTTCAAAATCTTCATAACATTCATACTTTTTACACAATCACAGTTCTTTATTGATTTTTCAGCTCCTCAGAGACGTTAACATGGGTGTGTATTGCGCTGGTTAGAGCGGGTGACGTCACAGCTAGAGTGGAGAGCAGACCAAAAAGAAATACAAAAATATATTTTAAAACTGCCATCCCGCCCACAATATTAACTCCACATACGTACATTCACACATCAAAACGTAGGAAAACTTGTTACGGTCACAGAAATGTAACGACGGAAACAAACGGACTTATACTTTTGGATTTATGAGCCTCGGAGTGACAGGAGTGCCCACCAACTGCAGCCTCAAATGTTCAAAAAGTCAGTTTTTTTCAGCCACCTTCAAGCTTTTCAACTCTTCGTTACTCATTCATACTTTAAGCTACAAACCTCATTCAACGTATAACTGTTCCACATCTTTCATACGTTATAGCTAGTAATACACATTCAAACGTATAACCGTTCCACATCTTTCATACGTTATAGCTAGTAATACACATTCAAACGTATAACCGTTCTACATCTTTCATACGTTATAGCTAGTAATACACATTCAAACGTATAACCGTTCCACATCTTTCATACATTCTAGCTAGTAATACACATTCAAATCCCATTTAAAATATGCAAGATATGACACTTTGTTTGAAGCAGTCTTCATTTTCAACCCTTGGATCCCTATTATTATTATTATTATTATTATTATTATTCGGTTTCACCCGACGCCTCAACTGCGCCCCCTGTGTGGCGGAGCGGCGCCACTGCACCCAATTTGCACTTCCGGGTTCTTCGCGATGACGACGACGACGGTGGCTAGCAGGAGAGGCTAGCAGCAGGAGAGGAAGATAGAGACCATGACCAGCCGACGACGACGCGGCGGCCGCTCCGACTCAAAGCCACAGTAACAGCAAGGTAATGGACGTCTCAACCAAGCCGGGACTCGAACCCGCAGCCGCACAACGTCACGTTTGTCGACAGCTTATCGTTGAAATACGACGCGCCGACAGCTAACCCCCCCCCGTCGTAGAACTCATTTTATTTGCTGTATTACGCTTCGAAACGCGCTTTTTGGACGTGAAGTCGCACCACACGTCATCGATATACGTGCAGCGTGTGGGACCTGTGATGCTAAACAATCGCTCGTCGTCGTAATTCGCGAATTATCCGCGTCTTGTAACTCAACACCTGCCCGTCTTTACGGTAATACCGTACTGGACGGTAGAGCGCAGCATCGAAATGAGTAAAACCCCATAAATAAGGGGTGTCAAACATGCGGCCCGGGGGCGCAGGTGCGGCCCACCGGCTGATCCAACCCGGCCCCGGGAAGGCAATTTGATAAAATGGATTGGACGGACGGGTTGGATGGATGGATTAATCTTTTTCTGCTTGATTTCTTCACTGTATTCATCATAATCACACAAAAAATGGTTGTAGCTCCGACAAACGACAACTAAATAACCGCTATGTAACCTGGCACAAGAATTTCCTTCGGGATAAATAAAGTTCTATTCTATTCTAAGCTGCACGAGTTGTAAGAGTTGTATTTTCATGGCGTTTTGTTTGTCCGGCCCCCCCGCTAAGTCGCATTTGGTCTGTTCCGGCCCTCGACCTCAAATGACACCCCTGCCGTAAATAAATGATATATATATAGAATTATCTTTTTCTTCACATTTGTTCATGTCTGACTTGTTCGACAGACTTGTCTTGAAGTCTGAAACAGCTGTCAGCCTTTGTCAGTGCTCATGTCCACCTACTGGCTGCTCGGCGGTACTGCAGTCTGTGGCTGTGTGTGTTGTAGGTGATGAGCAGGGGCGGTTCAAGCGTGGGGGGCCACGGGGAGCCTGTGAGGCCCCCCTTTTAATAACACTGGCCTTGGATCCCACCCTTGTGACCAAGCTAACAGGAATGCCCTTTATTTTTCAGTCTTTGTTTTTTTGAGTGCGCCATTACTTTATATGCTGAATTATACATTTTTAAAGCTTGAACATGCTTTAAGATGGGTCTAGAACTGCCATTGGTTGTTGATCTATGTTGTTATAGAACTGTTGTAACAATACAACCTGTGTGTGTGTTGTAGTTTACAGGACAGACTACTACTACGACTACTACTTCTGGCAGCATGATGGAGGGGTATGTAGCAAAGTCTGTTTATTTAATGTAATTGCCAAGCCAATTAAATACCAAGCTTGATATGCAGTCAAAAGTCTAATTTCATCATCAGCACCAAACACCAAACGCTTGTTGAAACAAGGGAGCCTGTTAAAGATAACAGAGCAGCAGTAGCTCAGGAGGTAAGAGCGGTTGTCTGGTTCGATCCCCGGGCTCCGCCTCCTAGCTAAGTGCCGAGGTGTCCCTGAGCAAGACACCACCTAACCCTAACTGCTCCTGACGTGTTGGTTGTTACCTTGCATGGTCGACACCGCCGTCGGTGTATGAATGGGTGAATGTGAGGCAATAATGTAAAGAGCTTTGGATAAAAGCAACCCATTTACCATATGTACGTCTTGGCACCAAAAATATTATACTTGGCATTCATTGTGCAGCATTGTGCAAGTTCTTTGGCTGTTAGGATGCATGACACTTGAAATAGAACTTAGCATTGTTTAGCATCCTACCCCAGCTGTCTTGTTACCCTTATCCTTACTGTTCTTATGCAAGCTATCTAGCTGTCAACCTCGCAATTCCGAGCATGTGGAACTTAACCTTAGCAATTATGAATGCTTGAAACCTGTTCTATTCTAATGGTTATGTACCATCAGCAATATATTGTTGTCTCACTCTTACGACAAATATACTTGCAAGTCACTTTGGATAAAAGCGTCTGCCAAATGCCGTAAAAGTTCAGAGACATTTACATATCTATTCCAAAAGCTATGTCAACATTGGACCCACGACAGCAATTATGCCACACGACTGCATTGAGATGTTTGCCAATGTTGCCATAAAAAAACCACATTAGAATTATCTTCCACATTGGAGATGGACAAATCTACTAAAAGCACTCGGTCTCAGTCTCAGTTTATTCTACGTTTCTCTATATCTGACAAGGTTCAATATAGTATTGATGTATTGCCCAGCCCGACTGGAAAGTCCTTGAAAAGTGCTTGAATGATTACATTCAGGCAGACGCTTTTATCCACAGTGACTTACAATAAGTACATTTGTCAACAGCAATATATCACTCCGGTACATAAAGTTTAGAATAGAACAGGTTTCATAATCGCTAAGGTTAATAGAACAAGTGTCCTGTGCTCACAATTGCGAGGTTGACAGCACGATAGCTAGCATACGAAACAGAAGTAGCCCGCACATTTTAAGTGCCATTTTAAGAGCCGTACCAACATCCGAGAATGTGATGCGTCAGAAAGTGCGGCGGGTACGGTGACCCTGCTGACTCTGAGCGCGCGGCTGCCTGCAGGCTAGCTAACGACATGCTGGACAGCTCGGTGATGGCGCGCATGCAGAAGAAGTTCTGGAAGACGAAGCAGGTGCTGATCAAGGCCACGGGCAAGAAGGAGGACGAGTACGTGGTGGCGTCCGACGCCGACCTGGACGCCAAGCTGGAGGTGAGGCCGCGCCCATGTAGCTCAGTCTGGGAGGTGGGAAACCGAAGGAGGGAGGGAGGTGGTGGTGCTGGTGGTGCTGGTGGGGGTGGTGGGTTTGGTTGACTAAGGGTCCGTTGTTCCCTTTGAAAAGACCTATTCTGCTCACCTGGAGCGAGAGTCACGTCAAGTCTCTATGCTGGCGCGTTCCGCCAGGGAGCCGACAAGATGGCCGCCCTGCACGGCCGTCCATTCGCTGAACCTTGTTACAGTGGCCTGCAGGTAGATGGCTTCCCGGCCTGCAGGTGGAGGGGGCCCCGAGCCTGCAGGTGGAGGGCTCCGGATGGCTATAAGCCTGCAGGTGGAGGGCTCCCAGACAGCCAGGTGCAGGGCTCCCAGACAGCCAGGTGGAGGGCTCCCAGCCTGCAGGTGGAGGGCTCGGAAAGGGGTACCCAGCTAGCATCTAGCGTCGATGTAGCAACACACAATTAAGTTCTGTGTGTATACTTAGCCGTGGGAACAGAGTGTCCTGGTAGAGGGAGGGAGGGAGGGAGAGGGAGAGAGGGAGAGGGAGAGAGGGAGAGGGAGAGAGGGAGAGAGAGAGAGGTGAGTGTTTTTAGTGATTTTTAATCTTTTTAAACACACACACACACACACACACACAGGGTCCAGGTTGCCATGCTGAGAGAGAGAGAGAGAGTGAGGGGGGTCTGGTTCGAGGAGCTGGTGTTTGCTCTGCAGCTAATAAGTAACTGTCACTGTAGCTGTGGGTAAGATTCCCTGCCCCTCTACACTCTCTCTCTCTCTCTCTTCCTCTCTCTCTCTCTCTTCCTCTCTCTCTCTCTTCCTCTCTCTCTCATGGACAAACTCAAACTCTTTTTCAAAATCGACTTCAATCAGTCAATGCTTTTCCAGTAATTTACCAGGAACTACGTGTGGGAAAGTAAAGCGATATACACATGAATACCGTGTGTTGTTATTTTTTATTTAGGTATTTTTTCCAAAGTAAAGAACATTACACATAACTAATGTATTGTGGAGTTGAGGTCCCATCTCCTGACACATGCACGCTCTCCTGACACGTGCACGCTCCTCTGTTTCTGCTGTCCAGTTCTTCCGCTCGGTCCAGTCCACGTGCACCGAGCTCCTGAAAGTGATCCACAGATACCAACAGCGCATCTCCAGTGAGTAGACAAATGTGATTTTCTTAATTGAGTAGCTAAATTAAAGCTTTACATTTCATGTCGTCTTAACGATGAAGGGTGGTTGTGCAACAATATATTTTTTAGACTCGTATTTTACTTTCGGAGAACACTGCGTCGATATTACACCCTGTAATATCGCACGGTTGCGTGACAATACTGGAAAACAGCGTCGTGAGTTGCACTTGGGAAGGCAAAACTTTCCTAGCCTCGTGAGACCGACCCGATCTCTCGAGTTCGCATTCTGGTTTTTTTCCCCCGGGTCCAGTCCTAGGTCCGCCTCCGTGGATAGGACTCCGCCCACTTCAACATTGGTTAGCCAATCTGCACCACAGGCGGGACGAACCCCGTTGACAACGTGGTCGAACAACGGCTTTTTGCGAAGTCTTTTGTGAAGTCGTCAAAACATTTTGACACGAATCCTCCCAGAATATACACCGGGTCCGACCGGATTGGGCAAGAGCCAAGGAGAGCACGAGCGTCGCAGTGTGATTGGCTGTTGGCGTTTTTGGAGAAACGGAACGCCACGGCCATATTTGGATATCAATGGCTGCCCGGTCGACGCCAGACTCGATATTCTCTGCGAAATGCAAACGGGATATCGGGATGGTCTGACGAGGCTAAAACTTTCCTCACTTTGCATGTTGTAAAAATACTTCTAAATATTAACATTTAGTTATTTTGCGAGCTGCAAAATAGTATTGGAAGTCTGTATATTATTGCTGAGATGCATTTAGATGTGGCGGTAGCGTCTGGCGGGTGGAAGGTTATTGTACATGCAGATGACATAATATTGTCTATTGGGTGGAAGTTGGTCTGCAGTAAGTGGGTCATCCGGTGTCCCTCAGATTGACGCTAGCTCTGATCCTCGCTCTGACGCCAGCCCCGACGCTAGCCCGGATGCTAACGCTCCCGGTGCCTCCCCCCCAGCCCTGTGCGATCTCAGTGAAACGGTCAGTTCGGTGGCCGCGGACGACGACGACGACGACGACATGCTCTCGGCCGGCGACCTCTCCCAGTGCCAGCCCTATCGCCACGCCGACCCCTGGTCCTCCCAGAACCAGAACCAGAACCAGTACCAGGGCCCCCGCTCGCACCCGGCCTTCCAGCCCCGGCTGCAGGCCGTGGAGTTCGGGGACTTCCACTGCAGCGCGCCGCCCCTGCCGGCCGGTAACGCAGATCTGCCGACCTCGCTGTGTGCTGGGGGCTGAGGGGGGAGGTTTAGTTTGTTTGTTTTTGGTTTTCTTGTTTGTTTTCATATTTGTTCTGTTTATTTGTTTTAAGTTTTCTCTTTTCTGTGGGCGTGGTTTCAGCGATCTCCTCTTTCTTTCTTTCTTTCTTTCTTTTTGTTAGTTTTTGTTTTTGTTTGTTTGGTTGTTTCCGTTTCTTCCTCCCCTCCATGCCAGTGCGTTGCTCCTCCTCCTGGCGTCTCTGATCTTTGTGCTTCTGCTCCGACGCCACGGCAACAGGCCCGGCCAAGCCAAGCCCTGCCCGCCCCCCTTCGCCCCTCCAGCTCCTCCCCCTTCCCCTCCCCCCGTCTCCAAACGTCGCCTCTTTCAGCTGAACTCCTCCGTGTTCCCCTCCCGGGTCAGAGTTCAACCACTCCCCTCTCTTCCGTTTCCTCTTCTCCGCTCTCCGTCTCGGGAAGTTCGTCTTCTCCGCGTGGCACCGTCCGGAAGTTTCGACAGTCAACAATTCCAAACGGCTTTCTTTAGCGCCATGGAAATGTACTCGGACGTGTACATGTACGCACAAAGCACAAACGGTCAACATGAAACAGGGAAAAATAGTCTAAAAATAGTACAAAAAATAAACTAGACAATAATGAGATGATAATATTACAGGAAAGTGTAATAAAGATCTCTCTCTCTCTCTCTCTCTCTTTTGGGGTCCCTCCCCCACTTTTCAGAGATTATAGTCCTAATCTCTGGGGAGTAATCTGCATGCTGTCTGAGTT
>PIJE02001808.1:14992-91053 GCA_002895965.2 Coryphaenoides rupestris
TACCCCCACCACCCCCACCCACCACCCCCACCCACGCCACACCTCCAGCCAATCAGGAGACCATGCCCCCACGCCCCGCTTTAGCCAATCAGAAGTACAGTTTTGTGTCCATTCATGTCAATGGGTCAGGCCATTTCTGTAGCATTGCTTGTAAAAGAAATTTCTTGATTACCATTACATTGATTGATCAATCTATTCAAATCAACTTTATAACCGATGTCCTCAAACGCTCTCTCTGTCTGTTCTGTCTGTCTGTCTGTCTCTGTCTGTCTGTCTGTCTGTCTGTCTGTCTGTCTGTCTGTCTGTCTGTCTGTGTCTCTCTCTCTCTCTCTCTCTCTCTCTCTCTCTCTCTCTCTCTCTCTCTCTCTCTCTCTCTCTCTGTCTCTCTCTCTCTCTCTCTTCCCCCCCCCCCCCCAGTCCTGTCCCAGGAGGAGAATGAGCTGGGCATGTTCCTGCGGTTCCAGGGGGAGCACGACCCCACCCGGGCCGGCAACATGATGGATGCCACCAGCCAGGCCCTGTGCACCTCCGCCAAGAAGAGGTACAGAGCCCCTCTCTCTCTCTTATCTCTCTTATATATCTCCCTTTTATTGTCTCTGTCTGTCTCTCTCTCTCTTATCTCTCATCTCTCTCCCTTTTATTGTCTCTGTCTCTCTCTCTCTGTCTCTTTCTGTCTCTCTTGTATCTCTCTCTCTCTGTCTCTCCCTCTATCGTCTCTCTCTGTTCTGTCTCTCCCTCTATCTCTCTCTCTTCTCTCTCTCTCTCTCTCTGTATCTTTCTGTCTCTCTCTCTCTCTTATCTCCTCTCTCTCTTCTCTGTCTCTCCGTCTCTCTCTCTCTCCTCTTTCTGTCTCTCGCTGTCTCCTCTCCCTCTCTCTGTCTCTCCCTCTCTCTTCCTCTATCTTTCTCTCTCTCCTCTCTCTTCTCCCTCTCTTCTGTCTCTCCTCTCTCTCTCCCCCCTCTTCTTCTCTCTCTCTCCCTGTCTCTCTATCTGTCTCTCTCTCTCTCTCTCTCTCTCCTTCTCTCTCTCTCTCTCACTCTCACTCTCCCTCTCTCTCTCTCACTCACTCTCTCCCCCCCCCCTGCAGGCTGGCGCTGTGCCCCTCGCTGCAGCGTCTCTTTCAGGAGGTGGAGACGTTCCGGAGGCGGGCCATCGCCGACACGCTGCTGACGGTGGAGCGCATGGAGCGGGCGCGCACCGAGTACCGCGGCGCCCTCCTGTGGATGAAGGACGCCTCGCAGGAGCTGGACCCCGACACCTACAGGCAGCTGGAGAAGTTCCGCAAGGTGGGCGCGCTCAGGGATCAGGAGTCAGGGGGTGACAAAATAAATAAAAATAAATTACTAAAAGAGACTTGATGTACTAAAACCAAAGATATAAGGTCGGGTATTAAAGAGAGAATAATACAAATAGATAGATACAATTCTAAAATGTGTGTGTGTGTGTGTGTGTGTGTGTGTGTGTGTGTGTGGTGTGTGTGTGTGTGTGTGTGTGTGGTGTGTGTGTGTGTGTGTGGTGTGTGTGTGTGTGTGTATGGTGTGTGTGTGGTGTGTGTGTGTGCAGGTGCAGTCCCAGGTGCGCGGCACCAAGGGCCAGTTTGACAAGCTGAAGAACGACGTGTGTCAGAAGGTGGACATGCTGGGAGCTAGCCGCTGTAACATGCTGTCCCACTCCCTCTGCACCTACCAGGTGTGTGTGTGTGTGTGTGTGTTGGCGGCAGTAGCTCAGGAGGTAAGAGCGGTTGTCTGGCAACAGGAAGGTCGCTGGTTCGATCCCCGGGCTCCTCCCCCTCCTAGCTAAGTGTGGAGGTGTCCCTGAGCAAGACACCACCTAACCCTACCTGCTCCTGACGTGTTGGTTGTTACCTTGCATGGTTGGCAACACCGTCGGTGTGAATGGGTGAATGTGAGGCAATACTGTAAAGTATTCTTCCTACATTACTACGTTGTTAGTACTAATGCAGTCACTCCTGTGTTCCCGGTCCGGCCTCACAGACCACCCTGCTCCAGTTCTGGGAGAAGACGGCCCAGACCATGTCGGGCATCCACAAGGACTTCCAGGGCCACGTCTCCTACCAGTTCACCACACTCAAGGTGAGGTGCTGTCTCTCTCTCTCTCTGTGTGTCTCTCTCTCTCTCTCTCTGTCTCTCTCTGTGTCTCTCTGTCTCTTTGTCTTTCTGTTTCTCTCTCACTCTGTCTCTCTTTGTCTCTGTCTGACTCTCTTGCGCTGTCTCTTTCCTCTCTCTCTCTGTCTCTCTCTCTCTCTCTCGGCAGGCCCTCAGGGACCCTCTGGAGCAGCTCACGGAGATGGAGGAGAAGGAGGAGAGGGAGAGGCAGAAGAAGGAGGAGAGAGAAGAAGGAGGAACAGAAGGAGAACAAGAGACCTCAGCAGGACACGGACGACGAGTGAGCTGACGCGACATTCCTCCATCTTGTCATCTCCACGTTCATTCATTCTAATGTTTTTCTAATATTTCTTTGTGGCCTAAGATGTACAAAATGAGTGAACTATAAAACACTGAAATGGATAAATGATCCTCTGCTTTGGTGTGTGTACACAGTTTGAGTTGATGGCTTTCTCTCCCTCTCTCCTCCTCATAAACCAACCCAGCCTGGTCTCCCTGGATGACATCATAGCCACGGACAGCGTGTCAGAGTACGGTAAGTACCGCCCCGCCCCCCCTTCTGCCACGCCCCCTCACACACCCCCACCCCTCCCTCTCCCCCCCCACCCCCACCACTGGCAATGCTAACCATACTTAAACTAACACGACTAAACCACATCTATACCCTTTTTTTAAGCCAGCACGCTTGCACGCTTTGCCAGCAAATTTGATTTCATTTTTCTCTGAATTTTCTATTTATTTATTTATTTTTGTGTGTGTGTGTGTGTGTGGGCGTGGTTCTGTGCGCTAGGCCCCGCCCACCACTGCGGGGACAGTCTCAGTCAAGGCAGCGGTAGCCCCCTGCTAGAGCGCTTTGACTGCGGTGAGTCAAAGGCGTGCGCACGCATGCTAGCATGCATGACTGCAGAGTTGCATGCGTTTGGTTTGGTTGAGGTTGAGGTTGAGGTTGAGGTGTTTGGCAACGCGCCGTGTCTCAACCTCACACACACACACACACACACACACACACACACACACACACACACACACACACCACACACACACACACACACACACACCACACACACACACACACACACCACCACCACCCCCCTGCTGGGTTAATACTGGTTCATTTCTGTTCTGGGTCTCTCTTTTATGGGACCTCCGGGGAACCCTCGCCCCATGCCTCTCTATCTCGCTCTCCCCCACTCTTACCCACTCTCTCTCTCCCTCTCAGGTGCAGATCTGCTGGTGGGCAGCCCCTCCCTCCCCCGCTCTTCCTCGTTGCCGGGGCGACGCGGGGAGGCGGACGAGGAGGAGGAGTCTAGGCAGCGGGGGGACATGGCCTTCCTGCAGGACCTGCTGAGCCCCGGGCCGGGGGGCGGGGCCGACGACTTCAGCCGCGAGTGGCAGGACGCCTTCGGCCTGTTCGACGCCCCCCACCCGAGCCCCAGCGCCGGCGCCGCCGCCACCGACATGTTCGCCACCGCGGGCG
Source organism: Coryphaenoides rupestris (assembly GCA_002895965.2). Classification (NCBI taxonomy): domain Eukaryota; kingdom Metazoa; phylum Chordata; class Actinopteri; order Gadiformes; family Macrouridae; genus Coryphaenoides; species Coryphaenoides rupestris. The sequence goes on from PIJE02001808.1 coordinate 18,596, forward strand.
GCAGTGCTGTCCCCGGGCCGCCCGGTGGGGGCTCCCCGTCGCTGGCGGGCCCCGCCCACCCCCAGGGCCCCCAGAGCCAGGGCTTCCTGCCCTCCCAGCTGCTGGATCACAGCCTGGGCTCCGCAGGTCGGTCACAGCGCCCCCCGTTTGGTCGGAGGACCCCACAACTCAACAACACAATAGTACATTTACATTTACGTTAACGTTTAGGGCGTTTTTGTTCAAAGCAACTTATAATACAGTCGGTACATGTGTTGAAAGAGAATGAAACAACAGTATATTGCTGACGGTGCAGTAAGATTTATATCGAATAAGTTTCATTAGCTCATAATTGCTGGGTTGATATAAACATGTTTCAAGCACCCATAGTTGCTATGTTAACAGCTGGTAAACATTTTGGTAAAGAGCTTCTGAACCTCTTAGTAAACAGTGCTGGTGAACATCTATAGCGTGAGATGCTACACAATGCTAAGTGCTATTTTTAAGTAAATAGAGAAAATTCATGAATTCTCGTCCTCGAATCAACAATGTCTTGAATTTTAATCTCTGCATTCTCCCCCCCACCACCCTTCCCCAGGTTGGTTGACTCCGCCCATGTTCCAAGCCCCGCCCCTGCAGCCTCCTCCCCTCCATGGCCTGGAGCAGACCACTCCCCCCGCCCCCGGCGCAGCACGCAGCGGTACAGAAAAGTCTTAACTTTAAAAAAAGAAAATTACAATTTAAAAAGCCCTCCGTTTTACCACCGGGTGTGAGGCGTCATTAGTCGTATAAGAAGCCCTTTTATAATACAGGACATTTATATGCGACGATATAGACGACTGAAATATGTCTTCAATATGATGTTAAAGTTGTACTTTGTGCTACTTTCAAACACTTAAGTACAACAATGAACTCTTTGTCTCTCTCTCTCTCTCTCTCTCTCTCTCTCTCTCTCTCTCTCTCTCTCCCTCTCTCTCCAGACATGTCTGCCTGGTTCAACCTGTTCGCCGATCTCGACCCGCTGTCCAACCCTGACGCCATCGGCCGCTCCGAGGACGAGCTCCTCAACGCCTGAGCCTGTGTGTCTGTGTGTGTGTGTGTGTGTGTGTGTGTGTGTGTGTATAGAGTGTGTGTGTTGTTCTTTTGTCCATTTTGGCATTGAAGTTGAAACAAGAAGGAACTTGCACAGGAAGATGACACTAACATAGTTATATATTCTATTTATTCTCTATTGCTGTTCTCTCTCTGTCTCTGTCTCTCTCTCTCTCTCTGTCTCTGTGTGTTTGAGTTCTAATCCATCTCTAAACATACACACACACACACACTCACACACAGCACTCGAGGTATACCGAAGGATAAACGTCCAATCCGATTGGACGAGTTATGGGACCCGCCCCCTTGTGCACAGAGGAGGGTTGTTGACAATGCATACAATGAATGTGTGTCAAGTGATGTGTGTGTGTGTGTGTGTGTGTTTGGTGAGAGGGGTGTTTAAAAAGCGAATGTTATTGTTGCCTTGGATTTTGTTTCTATTGCTTTAATAATTAATATATTCATCTTTGTGCACACTTTTACTTTAAAAAGGCGTCCTACTCTATATATTGTAAATCCTCATCACTACTGTACCATCACTGCCATTTAATTATTATTAGTGTCTCCACATGCACAGCATTTAACGTCCCCGTAGTTATGTTTGGAATAATCCAGGTTCAAGTCATGAGACAATAGATTAGCCTAGACTACAACACACACACCCACAACGTGTGTGTGTGTGTGTGTGAGAGTTGCTCATGGGCACCGGGGTACTCTGGGTAAGGGACAAATGGAGAGCGCTGTTACCATGGATACCCCGGTACGACCCGCCAAAAGGCAATATGGCCGCCACCACCCCCCGTTCGTGCTGCAGGCTCTGGCGGCGTAACGCTACCGTTGCCGACGTTTCTGTTTCACGGTCTTTTGTCGATGAGTTTTCATGTTGTTTTAGGATACCGATGACCGACGTTAGCCTTATTTTGTACTTTTGCCTCTTTCCGAATTTCGCCCGTTAGCGGTCGAGTTTGTCGTGAACAGTTACGTTAAGTTTATCGTTGCCGAAGCACACTACGGATGTATTAGCCAGGATTTCGCGACGTTAAGTTAGCTTTTCGCGTTTGCATATTTAAAAAGAAAAACCAAACTGTAACGCGGACCTAGTCCAACACTGTATTACGATGAATGTATGAACATCGACACCGTCTCTGTCACATCGCCGCTTAACTCGTCGAGTGTGAGTTTCTGTTGATTCAGGCGGTTTAACTAAAATGCACTCCTGGTGTACGGGGAATGTGCTTATCGCTACGGTAACGACATTCCCGAAACCAATCGTCCGATCCCTCGTTAACTCAGATTTAATCTACTGGGGGGGGGGGGGTTTCTTCCTTTCTTATTCTTTATTTAATGGGTTTTTTTGTGTTTGTCGACAAAACACACTCTATACCAATCTACGTAGCGGAAGTCTATCTTTATAATTAATTGCTTTATAAAAAAAATTGCAGTACAGTGATTCTTTAAAGGTAGTGACTCTTTTAAGGAGTCATCGTGAACAATCTGTACGTCTGTACCTGTAATTTTACTAATAGCTTTGAAAAGAATGTGAATATAATATCCGTCTCTGTCTGTGTCCTATTGGGTTCAACTGGATTTCAGTTCAAACTATTTTTCCCCGTATATATAGTATATTAAATCCCAATATTCCCGATGTAAAATGATATGAAGTACACTTGTATAATGTCATTATTACACGTTGTCAACATTGTATTTTCGACGCTCTGACTTGGAAATTGTGAAAGGTAGTTAATTAATTCAGTTTAAAACACTGGAAGACATTTTGTTTTTCTGCGGGGGGAAATTCCCGCTTTATCAACGGATTCTATTTTATACAAACTATCATGGCTGTCATTTCTTCTGCCCGGCGTCACTTCATTTAATCTTTATGTTGTCACAGTCGCCTTTCGACTCACTTGTATGACTAATTGTACGACGCTGTAAAGGAACTATATTGTTACGTGTGAAAGACTTCGATCTCCTCCGAGGGGGAACCGAGGAATGTATTCCTGCACATCGACCGCAAAACCGATTCTTCGTCTCTGTTTTCATATCTCTTCTGCCTTTTTGCTTCACCGGAGGAATTTAAACGTGGACCAAAAAGGGATCAAAACAACGCGGTGTAACCCTCGGTTTCCAATAAACTGTAAAGGAGAACGGTTTCGTCTTTGAGTTTTTAATTGATTCACTGAATTTGTTGTGAATTCTGATTTCAAAATGAACAGAGAGAGGGACTCCACGTTGGATTAGATTAAAACAATCTTTAATACCCAATTTACACAACCTTCTAAATAAGCAATACATTAAAATCATCGTTATTCACAGTATGGGGACATAGTACGTACTAAGAGGTGTTTTATTATTATTTTTTTTTTATATATATTAACGGGTACTGTTGTTCTTTTCTTCTTCGTTTGGAGTACATCTCTTCGCCGGTCATATAAACACACCGCACCTCCGTATTTACAAATCCATTACATTCTTCATCCACTGTAACAGGCACAGTCGAGTAGTAATGACGTACAGCAGGGGGGCGCCGGAGCACGGAGACCCCATAAAACTACACTTAAAAAAACAGCCGTGAAGCAGATGATGTCCTCGTAAGGTGTGAGCGTCGTAGTTGTGTGTGTGCGCACGGAAAAAATTTGATTTGGATTTTGGTTGATTTATTCGAACTTCATTTATGGAACCAAATGATTTTAATCTTTTCATTCGAATCAGTTGTTCTGTTTTTCCGACATAATATTCAATCTCAAAGTCGCCGATCCGACTGTAGTCGCCATCATGGAAAAGTTGCGTCACCGCGATCGTCGGAATAACCTAAAATGTGTGAAATTCGGTGTTTCGTCCCGACACAACTGGAATTTAGTCCGGCGTCCTCATACGTCACATCGGTAGTTTATAGGGACACACACTCTCTCTCCGTGCTCGGACCCGTTTTAGCCGAAGTAAGGGGCGTGGCTTGTATAATTTTTCTCTGGACGCACAGACGATTCACGACAACACGAGCTGAGCTGAACGTAGGAGGAGGAGCTTCATCGCCGTGACGACGCCGTAATGGATGGACAGAAAAATGGGATGTGGGGTGACGGAGGAGGGAACAGCTCGAAGAACCAAGGAAGGGCGTGGAGAGAGGAAATACACAGAATATGAACACGAGCTTTGGACACGTCGTAGCCCCGGTGAAACGCGCGCTTCAGGAGGCCCGGCTGGCGACGCAAGCTAGTGGCATGTGTGCTCTGATTGGTCGAAAAATATCGGTCGTAAGTAATATGTCCGGGTTTGGGTTTTGTTTTTTTTCTCGCGGAAAAGTGGTTTGGATTTGGGATCTATGAGGCGGGCGGAGTGTAGCACGCTCGCGAGGCGTTCACCTACTTAGCTAGCACAACTACCGCTACTAAAGTACAGAACGTGAACATGTCACCTAGCTAGGACCGCGCGGACCGACGCAACTTCGCCGCTAAACACTGTTTGGTGGGGGGGGGCGGGGGTGTGGGACTTTTAAGTGTAAAAACACATTTTAAAATTTAAAAAAGTTAAATCAGGCACATGGTTACCCCTAGTTCTGTCTTTTTTTTTGTGTTAAAAATCCTGCAACCGTTCAAGTTTTGCTACGATATACGCTACGATATATCTGGCGGCGGCAGCACCAAAAAATTAGCCTCCTTGGCCGAGTGTCCCTCGATCGCTCGATCGGCGGTGGACAACGGCGGCCGTCGGTTGATGTTTTTGTCGTTTTTTTTGTTGTTGTAATGGAAGGCATTTTTGATATCGAGAGAGAAGGAACTAGGAGATAGTAAAAAGAGATGTGTTCGAGGAAAGGCGCCATGGTATCAAAACGATGAAATAAAAGTCGTTGAAAAATCGTCCGTTTCTTTTTTGTCCGTTTTTTGCCCACCGGCCCCCCCTCGCCCCCCGCGAGCCGACCCGAGAAAGATCGGGAAAAAAAATACAACCGCCGCCGGAGGCAGAGTAAAAGCGATGAAAGGTGAACCGTTCAAATCCGTACTACAGCGACTCTCGCGGTGGCCATATTGTTTTTAACGTTTTACGTACTTCTGTGGAGGCTCGGCAGTGGGAAGAGCTTTTTTTTTTTCACCAAGAGAACGACATCAGTGAGAGAAAGAGCGAAAAGAGAAAAGAGAAGATAAAAGAGAGCTTAGCTAGCATGCTAAAGGCGGTTTCCGTTTTACCGAGCCGAAGGTTCGTCTCCTAGCGTAGAAACATACTTTTTAAAATATTTTTTTTGTCCGTTTTTTTTTCCTTTTCTTTTCATCGGGATGCGATTCACTCGGGGGAGGGGAGGTGGGGGGGGGGGGTGGTTTCTGTCCAATCAGAAGCTCTCGGGCTCCTCCACCAGGGTGGGGGCGGAGCTGCGCGCCAGGCTCAGGGAGGGGGAGTGGCTCCGCAGGCCCACGCCCCCCAGAGGCGACAGGCCGTGCAGGCCCACCGCGGACCGGAAGCCCAGCTCGCCGGCGGGCCGCAGGGGCTTCAGGATGCTGACGAGGCAGAAGGCCGAGCCGCTGTTTGGGATGAAGTTGACCTTGTTGCGGTCGGGGCACAGGTACTGAGGAATGTCCTGCAGGGGCTTGGATCTGGAAGATGAGACAAGATACGATGAAGAACTTTATTCATCCCGAAGGAAGTACGGGCAATTTTAAGGGTGCTGCTTGTGATCATGACTGCCTGGCCACCCCACCTGAGGGCTACCAGCTCGCTCTCTAGCCAGCCAGCATCCCATCACTCCACAATATTACTGTTCCATCATTTGTACTTTGTCGCTTATAATCCGAATGATTTCTTACCACTTTTCATGCCCGTTTGACACCCATTGCACTGTCCCTGGATGGAAGGAGGGATCCTTCCAGTTCCTTCTCCAGATTTCTTCCTTGTTAATTAAGGGAGTCGTTTCTTGCCCTTATAGGGTTAGGGGGGGTGTCAAAATCACACGGCCCCATAATAATCATATGGCCTGTGAAGCCCTTTGAGACTGGAACTGTGATTAAGTGCTGGACAAACACAATTGACTTGACTTGACAAACATCACAGATTTTACCATCTTATAGCTATCAGAGCTTTACAGATTTAAAGAGAGGCGAGTGTAGAATATATACTCTTATGGCATTAACTAATTACTTTTTACTCATTAGTTGGTGCAAATGTTGACATACCACGACATATGTTGTAGAGAGCTCTCTTTACACAAATGGGGGGGGACTTTTATTGTGAAGAATCCGTCTGTAAACATGGATACTTTTATTTTGAAGACACCACTTGTACACACGGGGACTTTTTATTTTGAAGGAAGCCGTCCGAATACCAAAAAAATACCTTTATTCTGAAGGGGGCTCTTTTTCCCCCCCACACATACAAAAAGGGGTCCTTTACTCTGAAGGGGAGGGGACCCCGAGGAGGACTTTTATTGTGAAGGGAGCGACGTGACTCACATGGTGTCCTCGATGACCGTGACCTTCTCACAGCCCTCGGGAGGCTCCCGCTTGAACATGTAGCTGTTGTTGGGCCTCGGGGACGCAGCGTACTTAGGCAGCGGGGAGCAGGGAGCCCAGCTCTGGAACACAAGACCCCGGAACGCTCAAGACCCGGGCGGGATCGCACCGGACCGGACTAGTCTGGAGCGGACTTGCCTATGGACTGCACGACGGACTAGTCTGGAGCAGGACTAGACTGCTGGACTAGCTCTTTTCTTGTGTCTCGTCTGGTGATCATTACAATACTGCACAACAAAAGAGACTACTTATTCTCCATTTTTGAAGATCTGAAAGGAAAAAGCTTCTAACCGTACCTGAGACCCACGAGGAAGCAACCTGGTCCAGGTCTTGTAGGCCGGAGAGCACTGTGAGTTTGGGAAGATTCCTTATTCATACGGGCAGTGTGGCTGTAAGGCCGAGGACAGTGGAGTCCGTCGAGCGGCGGAAGCTAGTCTGGGTACCTCGTCCTAACCTCGAGCTAGTGGGTGTAATCGAAAACCATCCTCTGCTAGTGCTAAGGCAAGAAACTTCAAAGAGAGAGAGAGAGAAGGCGAAACGCTCGATAACTTCCTCTTATAGTGAGGCTGAGAAAGACGGGACTGTAGTTCTGCTCCCGGACTCGCGTCGTGTGACCCTCCTCGGAAGCCACGGCCCCCCAAACTTTATTGTGCGGTGCGAGCGATTTTCTTGTGATATCTTAGGTCTGAGGAGGGCGGGGAGCGTGAGGTCTTTGTGTATTCCCCCCCCAGCGATACTTTTATGTACTTGTGTATTGTCGTGTGGCCGCTTTGCACTAGTTTTTTTCTGGAGGCCGGGCGGAGCGATTTAGTGGAAGTTCTCTCACTCATCGCACTGGCCTCCAAGCCAGTGATTGTGTGTTCGAGTCCCGTCTGTGTTGATGTCCAGCAGTAGAGCCTACTGGCCCTTACCATGATGTTATTTGATTGAAACAATCCTCTGCCAACTGCTGTCTTTTCTTTTCTGTTTTCAACATGAAAACAGAACTTTTTCTCATTCTTAATGAAAGAAAAGTTCTACCACACCCACAAGCACTGGCCACTTAGGCCAGAGATTGTGAGTTTGAGTCTTTCCAGGGGCAGTGTGTAGCAGAGTGGCGCAGCGGAAGCGTGCTGGGCCCATAACCCAGAGGTCGATGGATCGAAACCATCCTCTGCTAACTGCTAGGTTTTCTTAAGAACTTCAAAATGAAAACAGAACAATACCTCATTCTTAGTGAAAAAGAAGTTCTCTCACTCTCACTGGCACTGGCCTCCAAAGCCAGCGATTGTGGTTCGAGTCCCGTCTGTGTTGATGTCCAGCAGTAGAGCCTACTGGCCCTTAACCATGATGTTATTTGATTGAAACAATCCTCTGCCAACTGCTGTCTTTTCTTTTCTGTTTTCAACATGAAAACAGAACTTTTTCTCATTCTTAATGAAAGAAAAGTTCTACCACACCCAAAAGCACTGGCCACATAGGCCAGAGATTGTGAGTTTGAGTCTTTCCAGGGGCAGTGTGTAGCAGAGTGGCGCAGCGGAAGCGTGCTGGGCCCATAACCCAGAGGTCGATGGATCGAAACCATCCTCTGCTAGCTGCTAGGTTTTCTTAAGAACTTCAAAATGAAAACAGAACAATACCTCATTCTTAGTGGAAAAAGAAGTTCTCTCACTCGCGCTTGCCTCCGAAGCCAGCCATTGTGGATTTGAGTCCCATCTGGGGCGATGTCCAGTGGTAGAGGCTTGCTGGCCCGTAACCATGATGTTGTTCGGTTGAAACCATGCTCTGCCAGCTGCTGTTGTTTCTTAAGGCGTGAAAAGATAACTTTTTCTCAATCTTAATGAAAGAAAAGTTCTACCACACTCTCAAGCACTAGCCACTTAGACCAGAGATTGGGACTATGTGTCTTTCCAGTGGCAGTGTGTAGCAGAGTGGCACAGCGGATGCGTGCTGGGCCTGTAACCCAGAGGTCTATGGATCGAAACCATCCTTGGCTAACTGCTAGGTATTGTTTAAGATGAGGTGAACGTTCACCCACCAAATCCCATGCTGTGCCCTGGATCCAGAAACTGACCACATGGCAGCCCCAGTGGCCTAATGGATAAGGCACTGGCCTCCTAAGCCAGGGATTGTGGGTTCGAGTCCCATCTGGGGTGATGTCCAGCAGTAGAGGCTTGCTGGCCCTTGACCATGATGTCATTCGGCCGAGACCATGCTCTGCCAACTGCCGTCTTTTCTTAAGACGTTCAACATGAAAACAGAACTGTTCCTCATTCTTAATGAAAAAGAAGTTCTCTCACTCTCACTCGCACTGGCCTCCAAAGCCAGGGATTGTGGATTCGAGTCCCATCTGTGTAGATGTCCAGCAGTAGAGCCTACTGGCCCATAACCATGATGTTATTTGATTGAAACAATCCTCTGCCAACTGCTGTCTTTTCTTTTCTGTTTTCATCATGAAAACAGAACTTTTTCTCATTCTTAATGAAAGAAAAGTTCTACCACACCCAAAAGCACTGGCCACTTAGGCCAGAGATTGTGAGTTTGAGTCTTTCCAGGGGCAGTGTGTAGCAGAGTGGCGCAGCGGAAGCGTGCTGGGCCCATAACCCAGAGGTCGATGGATCGAAACCATCCTCTGCTAACTGCTAGGTTTTCTTAAGAACTTCAAAATGAAAACAGAACAATACCTCATTCTTAGTGAAAAATAAGTTCTCTCACTCTCACTGGCACTGGCCTCCAAAGCCAGCGATTGTGGGTTCGAGTCCCGTCTGTGTTGATGTCCAGCAGTAGAGCCTACTGGCCCTTAACCATGATGTTATTTGATTGAAACAATCCTCTGCCAACTGCTGTCTTTTCTTTTCTGTTTTCAACATGAAAACAGAACTTTTTCTCATTCTTAATGAAAGAAAAGTTCTACCACACCCACAAGCACTGGCCACTTAGGCCAGAGATTGTGAGTTTGAGTCTCTCCAGGGGCAGTGTGTAGCAGAGTGGCACAGCGGATTCGTGCTGGGCCCGTAACCCAGAGGTCTATGGATCGAAACCATCCTCGGCTAACTGCTAGGTATTGTTTAAGATGAGGTGAACGTTCACCCACCAAATCCCATGCTGTGCCCCAGATCCAGAAACTGACCACATGGCAGCCCCAGTGGCCTAATGGATAAGGCACTGGCCTCCTAAGCCAGGGGTTGTGGCTTTGAGTCCTATCTGGGGTGATGTCTTGCTGGCCCTTAACCATGATGTGATTTGGCTGAGACCATGCTCTGCCAACTGCTGTCTTTTCTTAAGACGTTCAACATGAAAACAGAACTGTTCCTCATTCTTAGTGAAAAAGAAGTTCTCTCACTCGCGCTCGCCTCCAAAGCCAGCCGTTGTGGATTTGAGTCCCATCTGGGGCGATGGCCAGTGGTAGAGGCTTGCTGGCCCGTAACCATGATGTTGTTCGGTTGAAACCATGCTCTGCCAACTGCTTTTGTTTCTTAAGGCGTGAAAAGATAACTTTTTCTCAATCTTAATGAAAGAAAAGTTCTACCACACTCTCAAGCACTAGCCACTTAGGCCAGAGATTGGGACTATGTGTCTTTCCAGTGGCGGTGTGTAGCAGAGTGGCACAGCGGATGCGTGCTGGGCCCGTAACCCAGAGGTCTATGGATCGAAACCATCTTTGGCTAACTGTTAGGTATTGTTTAAGACGAGGTGAACGTTCACCCACCAGCACTGGCTCTGTAACCATAGATTGTGGGTTAAAATCCCATGCTGTGCCCCGGATCCAGAAACCCCATATGGCAGCCCCAGTGGCCTAATGGATAAGGCACTGCGCTCAAGCTGGGGAACACTTGGCCATCTAAGGGGGGGAAGAAAGGGAAAGAGGGCGGGGGAGGGGAGGGGAGAAAAGTGGGTATTTTGTACCCATATGAGTGTATTTCTAGCTGCCGGAACCCAAATAGGAAACTTTTGATGTTTTTAAATGCTTCGAACCCCAGATCTATTTGATGAGTGGATTTCTAGCTGCGTGACGTGCTGCTAGCTGCGTGAATATATTTCTTGTGAAAAAATAATTTCATATACATATACAAAATGCCCACCCTTATTCTGAAACTTCTCCTCATGTATATCAGAAACCACCTCCAATATTTACCAGAACTGAAAATGGCATGTTATTATTATTATTATTGTGCCTTGTTATTATATATGTACCTTTACATTTGCTGTACACCAGTTGAAGAACAGATGATTGTTCATAGAAAAATAAAGTCAAGAAACACTTTTGAAAGATTGTATTGAAACGAACCATCAACGAACCATACAACAAATACAATGAAGACTTAAAATCTAGAAAAATAAATATTTACAGTAAACACAAAATAACATATCAATACTTTAACAAACAATATTTAAAACAATTTACAATACAACTATTATTTACAACAATTAACTATTTACAACACATAATATTCTATAAGATGTGATGTCATAGAATATGATGCATTGCTGTAGATTAAACTACCCAACACTGTCATTTCTGAAACCTTTTCCTCATTTCCTCCAACCACTGGTCTTTGGAAAGAGCTTCCGACAGAGGACAATAAAAGCCACGGTACTGGCTGTGTCCAGTGTCAGCAGTGCGGAACTGTCCACACTTTGTGCATGTATTGGCCTCTACAGTTCGCCTATATGGCCTCTTTGGAGTGGCTCCAGCTGTGGTGGTAGGCGCACTGGTTTGTGGGTTGGTGTAGACTACTGATGCAGGAAACACTACCGGTACCAGCGTTTGTCCTGCTGGTGTGAGGATCTGAGGAGGTGTCATAAATAAATGCCTCTTCGCTGGCCCCTTTGGCATAATGGGACGGAGCTGAGTAGAGGCTGTCTGCCTCTGTTTTGCCCGACCTGCTGTACTCTCTGGCAGCCGGTACTGATGCTCCTGTTGTGCTGGCATGGGTTGAGCAGGGAGTACTTTTGCCTCCTGAAGTGGCTCTTCAGACTCTGGGAGGGCTGGAGGCAATGCAGTGCCCTGGAGCAGCACAGACAGTTCCTGCCTCTTCTGCCTGCTGTTGTGCCACTGGATGAGGGTGTTCTGGTTTACCTCCACCAGCTGAATCCCTGTTCCCTGCATTACCAGTGAGTTGCCAACAACAAGCAGCCGTATTTTGTGATAGTGCCTCAGAATTATGGACCACCTTGAATCGGCCCTCTTACCTTTCTTCACTGGGCTCGGATGCAGAATGCAGAGTCTTATAAAAATGTTCTTTACCAGCCGACAGCAGTCAGGCCACTGAGCAGGTGCACTGCTCGCACCTAAGACACAACGGGTGGTGCTCTCCACACCAGGCGTTTTTGAGGGCTTCTTCGGTGTTCTGAATCGTCCACTCAAAAGTCTCTCCTGGTGTCGTGCTGCATAAACCACCCGTTGCTTATCGCCTTCATCCAGGCTCTCCCACAGTGCAATGATTGTAGTGGCCTGCTGGTTGCTGAGACAGAGAGAGGTTTGATCCCGAAGCTCCACCAAGTACTCAGCAAGTCTGTCCACGTGCTGGTATCCCGGAACATTTTGGTCATCAACAGCCTATGCAAATGATGAAACAGTTTAGGAAATAGCAATGTAAAACCTTCACTGACATTGACATTTAATGACACTTTATTGATGCTGTGGATTTAATGAAATGTGTGCATATGTACTCAAAATGAGGAAGAGCGAGGCTCATATCTATACATACATATTCTAAATTGATCACACTGACACTTACCATATCTTCATCTTCAGCTTGCATATCATCTCCAGCCTCAGAGGACGAACTAGAGGGAAGAATGGATGCACCGGAGGCCATTGCAGATGTTCTGAGAGCCAGGGTGGATGTTTCCCGGGAGCCAGGGTGGATGTGCCGGGAGCCAGGGTGGATGTGCCGGGAGCCAGGGTGGATGTGCTGGGAGCCGTGGTGAATGTGGCAAAGCCCAGACTGGATGTGGAGGGACCAGGAGTCGGAGAGGCTGGAGCCTGAGGGACCTCCAGGTACGCCACTGTGGGGTCGTCTGTGAGGTCCGAGAAGCCCTCATCTTCCTCCATGTTGTCCTCCACATCATGCTCTTCAATCAAGAGAGCAGTCTCCTCCGAATCAGGGTGCATATCCTGCAGTGCCTGACCAGTCTGCTGGAACAGATACTGTACCCCTATGAGCTCTCCTGAAACAATAGAGAAAGTGGATCATTTACAAAAGTTCATAAAGTTAATAAAAGATTTTAAAACCAAGTGGAATTACAGTGCCAACGTGTTTACAAATGCTTACCAGTGTAACGTGAGGGCGGACAGAACTCCGGTGACACTTTCCTGCCGAACAGCTTCTGGTAATTCTTGTTTACGCAGTGAAGCAGGTCACCTGAGTAGCTGCGTAAGGCAGACGGTCCAGTAGACAGGGCAGCACTACCACGGTCTTGGTTCCACCGATGCAGCCCTTCCAGCAGGTATAGCTGAAAATTCAGGCTGTTGGCACTGGTCCCTAGAAGTACATTCGTAAATATTAAATTATGAAATATTCTTGGACTACACAACACATGAGCCAACATGTCTCACAGGCACAAACCTGGTATGAAGCGGTTCAGGTGTAAATGAAAAGACTCTAAGGATGTAGAGCCTCTGGCACATCTGTATGTGGGTAACCGCATACCTCCCTTTGTGAGCTCTCCTGTTTTGGTGTAGAGAGCAACACCGGGTGGGTCCTGGATGCACTTGATGTGCTTTCTCTGGACATGCCAGATGTGCTCCATCCTCTCCCTGTCAAACAGGGGAACTCCAATGGAGTCGTTGCCTCTGGTCCCAATGAGCCCCTGCAGCAGCTCCTCCAGCAGCTGAGTGGTGATCTCCTCACCACGGGTCCTCCTCCGGCAATGGAGAGCCAGCTCGTCCCTGGATAGATGTTTATTATTAGTATTCAAATATTTTATAGATTTTCACAGATATTGTACAATCACAATAGTACACATTACTCCAAAATACCTGGATAGACGTTTATTGATGTCGCCATCAGCAAGGGAAGGCAGGCCCTGGGATTGAAGCTGCTGTCTTTTTGCTTTGCGCAACAGAGCTAAATCAGCTGCATCCCACTCAAATATGCACGCCGACAGGCGTGACATAAAGATCGGGTACAGCCGATGAGCATCTGTTGTGCATCCCAGGGCAAGTCGGCGCATGAAGTGCCAGATATCCAGCCTTATCCTAAGGTCTGGCCACTCGCTGAATCTGGCCTTCAGCTTGGTCTCCCCTGCCTCAGTACAGCAGCCGCAGTCCACATATAAGGCAACAGGGGGATCCACGCCGGCCCGCTGGTGTCTTTTCACCAGGTCTGCTGCCATCATGTCCAGGCCAGCTCCCTCCTGAGCGGTCAGCACACTGATGAGTATCTGACCATGCTCATTTCCCACAGAGGTAAGCCAGAGTCCTGTCCCCTTGGCTGTTCCTCTGTCCATGAGTCTGCATTGGACATTTCTCAATCTAAAAATAATAATTGTACATTTGATTGAATTGGACATGGATTAAATCATTGATTTTCATTTGTGTACTTACAGAGATCTGATGTCAATTATTTGCTCATTACATGTTTATTAACTCATAGGAACCGAGCCTTTCATTGTATTTGATACAAGTTGTAATGAGTAAAATGTATTGTGAGAGTAAATAGCAATGAATACAATATACTGTGTCATGAATATACTCATACCCTTTGATACAGCTCATGCCACTTCTTCTGTCTGGGAGCTGGCCTGTTTCCTTCACCTGCAGGCCAGGCCCCGGTGCAGGCAAACCTCCTCAGGTGTGACATCTACTCTGAGTCCGTCATCGCCTTGTGTGATTTTGAAGACGACGCCTTTGGTGACATAAATGCATGAACATTTTTTAAATGCATGAAAACAACATAAGTGCTAGAACATGAAACCTGATTTCCATAATAAACATGTATTCTCATAGTATCATGAATTAGAAAGCTAGTTGCAATTCACCACACACACTCACACACACACACACACACACACACACACACACACACACACATATATACATACATACATATACATATACACACACACACATACATACATACATACAATACATACATACACACACATTAGTTGTATACCTTCTTAGCCAATTATTTTAATGTTTGGTAATAGAAATATTCTGTCGCTGTATTTGTAGCCTGATAACTAACGCGCGAAATGGAGCGCTTATAAAGTAGTTATATAGCGGTCAAATGTTGAACCCTCAACATTTCTGGCCAATTTGTTGGATGAATTTCGGACAGCCGATCCTTCGCCAGTTGGGCCGCAAGAGATTCAAGACCCACCTGTTCAGAGTTCACCTGGACTCTACATAACCCCCCCCCCAGCACTAACCTGTGTGTTTATATGTCTTAACACCGATTAATGGCACTTAGCATTGTTGTTCGTTCTCAGATGTTGTATCACGCTTAGAATTGCACGCCTGCCCAGCTACTTATGCAGGCAACTTGGCAATTATGAAACTCGTTCTATTCGTCTCGTAAATAGGAATGCTCAAACAGCTCTATTCTTATCTTCAGGTACCACAGTGATATATTGCTGCCTCTCCTTCAACAAATGTACTCTTTGTAAGTCGCTTTGGATAAAAGCGTCTGATAAATGCCCTAAATGTGAATGTAAATGTAATAGTATATTATTATACTATATATATATACTATTATATATAATAGTATATATAGTAGTATATAATAGTATATAGTATATATATAATATAGTACATCTGAAGGCTGCAACACCATGACCATGTGTTGCACTAGTCCCGGTAAAAGTTAACGTCTTGTAATACCATCGTCTGCTGTTGTTTTCCCCATCATCGCAAAGTAACACGGGGGAGGGGTGTGTGTGTGTGTGTGTGTGTGTGTGTGTGTGTGTGTGTGTGTGTGTGTGTGTGTGTGTGTGTGTGTGTGTATTGTGTGTGTGTGTGTGCTTTAACCCCCTCTCCTCTGAAGAAGTCAACAGGCTTGTGACATCCAACCATGCCACCACCTGCCCTCTTGACCCAATCCCATCCTCTCTTCTCCAAGACATCTCGGGCGACATCCTTCCCTTCCTCACCACCCTAACTAACACCTCCATCACTTCAGGCCTGTTCCGACTGCCTTCAAGACCGCCAGAATCAAGCCACTCCTTAAGAAACCCACCCTGGACACCACCGACGTCCGACACTACAGATCTGTGTCTCTCCTATCATTCCTCTCCAAAACCATAGAACGTGCTGTCTCCACCCAACTATCATCCTATCTCTCCGAGAACAACCTGTTCGACCCTCATCAGTCAGGCTAACTGCTACAGATATAGCATATTTACACAAACAATCCTTTTTATTCTTTTTCACAGCAAAGTGTCTTGAATGCAACACTCCAGTCGTGGTCCAGATGTCCCAGAGGAAGCATTCCAGTGTGAAAGACATGCACAAGGCCCAGTGGCTGGTGTTCAAGTACCTGGAGAACAACTGGTGAGTGACACGCGTCGGCTGCTCTGTGTGCAACGATGCTTGGGGGGGGGTCATGGGGTCATGGAAGGCGGTGCATGCATTGGTTGTTTACACGGTGAGACGCTTCAGCGTGAAACAAACAAGGGCACTGAACGCTATGAACAACCATACCAGCTCTATGCTCTTCATTAACGTTGATTTTTAAAATGCATACATTCTATAATTGATGGATTTTAAGGCATTGCTGGAGTCGTTTGTATGGGGTTGGGGTTTTCTTTGGTGCTAAATTGTCATGACAACTTTGTCACATAATGTGAACATGTAAGACTTCCACACAAGTTTGATGACATGCCGCCCTGTTAAGATTCATCCATAATCTTCATAACCTGGTGATATTATTCATTAACAATGTTGGCCAAGATATAGAGATGATTTGTCTTTCTAGGTTTCTAGGCTCAGCAGAACTATTGGGCGGGTTGGATGCTGGGTTCCACTGACCCCGGAAGTCAGAGCTGGGAACGTCGGAAAACCAAGACGGAATTATGGTAATTGTTACCAATGTACCCATGTTGTCATGTGCTATTAATATTATGTTACCTCTAAATATTACCTTGCAATATTACCTTTCATCTTCTCTCATCATCATGTGCAATATTCTCAATATCATGTGCTATATTATTAATGTAATGTTACCTCTAAATATTACCTTGCAATATTACCTTTCATCTCCTCTCATCATCATGTGCAATATTCTCAATTCCCACCCTCTACTGGCGCGTCAGCTGCAGAGAACACTCATTCCATTGCCTTCATCACCTCCAGATTCCAGGACTACTCCAGATTATGATGCCAAACCTTCTCACCCCATGAACCAAGACCAAGTACCGCACCTTGGGGGACAGAGCCTTTGCCGTCGCCTAACATCTGAAACTCTGACACACTCACTTCTTTTAAAAACCAACTCAAAACCCACCTTTTCAAGAAAGCCTACAATATCTGACTTCCACCTCCACCATTCTCTTTCAATCTGTAACCTCTATATTTGTATTTGTTTCTGTATCTGTGTACGTTTGTCGACTTATGTTTGTTTATTGTGAAGCGTCTTTGAGTACCTAGAAAAGCGATATACAAGTCCTATGTATTATTTATTATCATGTGCTATATTATTAATATCATGTTACCTCTCAATATTATCCTTGCAATATTACCATGCTACATTAGCTTTGATCATTATGTGCAACATTCTTAATATTCTTTACATCATGTGCAATACTTCCTCTTACCATTATTACCCTTAAATTATTGCCATAGTTTTTGCTGACTGATATCTTATCTTACCTATATTTTTATACTTTTCCTAGGACTTAGACTTTTTGTAAATTTGTAAATGTTATATTATTTTTATTATTCTACTGTTTATTTCTCTATTGTTTTATTCTATTGCTATGCAACCTGGCACAAGAATTTCCTTCCTTCTTATCTTATCTTATCTTGTAAGATTAAATGACCCGCAGAATCACAATGTTTATTGGAACAGTTATGTTTTATGGATTAACAGGTTTTCAATACAATTCAATAGATGTTGGTAACAATTGTGTGTAAATCTTCAAAAGAGCAACCCCAAAGAATTCAAGTCCACATAAAAGAAAAACATTTACGAAACTGATCCCACATTGACATGTTGTACCATTGTTGTACAATGTACATTGATAAATCATAAAAACACCCAGTATTGCAACACTCAATTAAATTGTACTCAAATATGAAATCATTGTAAATTGAATTAAATATATATATATTTTAAATGCAATAAAATGCATGAAAAAAAACACCATGACTATGACAATGTAGCAAAATAACCTGGAATAACCTTTCGGCATAAATGCTGAAAATAACAATAAAACCATCAATGTCCCGAGTTGTTCAACAAGAGGAAACCTAAACCATTATACACTTTTATCCTAAGTGAAAAAAAGAGCAAAGCAAGTTTTCTAAAAAAAGAACAATTGGTCAATTATCGTCTGATTATTCTTCACTTGCTTTGACAACGAGAGCATTGGTTTCCAGCACAAATGAACCATCTCTCTTTCCCTTGTGACATGAAGAGACAGTTACAGAGACAGACACCATGGTTGATTCAAATAAAGTGATTTTTTAAATGTTTTGGTTGATTATTTGATCATTTGATTATTAAAATGGTTGATCAGTGGTGGCATGGGTCGGTAGCAGTGTGACATGTCGGTAGCGGTGTGGCGGGTCGGCGGTCCGCGATGTCGTGACCGCTGAGGATGTAGAGGCAGTTCTTGACCACACAGTTCGAGTCCCGTCTGTGTTGATGTCCAGCAGTAGAGCCTACTGGCCCTTAACCATGATGTTATTTGATTGAAACAATCCTCTGCCAACTGCTGTCTTTTCTTTTCTGTTTTCATCATGAAAACAGAACTTTTTCTCATTCTTAATGAAAGAAAAGTTCTACCACACCCACAAGCACTGGCCACTTAGGCCAGAGATTGTGAGTTTGAGTCTTTCCAGGGGCAGTGTGTAGCAGAGTGGCGCAGCGGAAGCGTGCTGGGCCCATAACCCAGAGGTCGATGGATCGAAACCATCCTCTGCTAACTGCTAGGTTTTCTTAAGAACTTCAAAATGAAAACAGAACAATACCTCATTCTTAGTGAAAAAGAAGTTCTCTCACTCTCACTGGCACTGGCCTCCAAAGCCAGCGATTGTGGGTTCGAGTCCCGTCTGTGTTGATGTCCAGCAGTAGAGCCTACTGGCCCTTAACCATGATGTTATTTGATTGAAACAATCCTCTGCCAACTGCTGTCTTTTCTTTTCTGTTTTCAACATGAAAACAGAACTTTTTCTCATTCTTAATGAAAGAAAAGTTCTACCACACCCACAAGCACTGGCCACTTAGGCCAGAGATTGTGAGTTTGAGTCTTTCCAGGGGCAGCGTGTAGCAGAGTGGCGCAGCGGAAGCGTGCTGGGCCCATAACCCAGAGGTCGATGGATCGAAACCATCCTCTGCTAACTGCTAGGTTTTCTTAAGAACTTCAAAATGAAAACAGAACAATACCTCATTCTTAGTGAAAAATAAGTTCTCTCACTCTCACTGGCACTGGCCTCCAAAGCCAGCGATTGTGGGTTCGAGTCCCGTCTGTGTTGATGTCCAGCAGTAGAGCCTACTGGCCCTTAACCATGATGTTATTTGATTGAAACAATCCTCTGCCAACTGCTGTCTTTTCTTTTCTGTTTTCAACATGAAAACAGAACTTTTTCTCATTCTTAATGAAAGAAAAGTTCTACCACACCCACAAGCACTGGCCACTTAGGCCAGAGATTGTGAGTTTGAGTCTTTCCAGGGGCAGTGTGTAGCAGAGTGGCGCAGCGGAAGCGTGCTGGGCCCATAACCCAGAGGTCGATGGATCGAAACCATCCTCTGCTAACTGCTAGGTTTTCTTAAGAACTTCAAAATGAAAACAGAACAATACCTCATTCTTAGTGAAAAAGAAGTTCTCTCACTCTCACTGGCACTGGCCTCCAAAGCCAGCGATTGTGGGTTCGAGTCCCGTCTGTGTTGATGTCCAGCAGTAGAGCCTACTGGCCCTTAACCATGATGTTATTTGATTGAAACAATCCTCTGCCAACTGCTGTCTTTTCTTTTCTGTTTTCAACATGAAAACAGAACTTTTTCTCATTCTTAATGAAAGAAAAGTTCTACCACACCCACAAGCACTGGCCACTTAGGCCAGAGATTGTGAGTTTGAGTCTTTCCAGGGGCAGTGTGTAGCAGAGTGGCGCAGCGGAAGCGTGCTGGGCCCATAACCCAGAGGTCGATGGATCGAAACCATCCTCTGCTAACTGCTAGGTTTTCTTAAGAACTTCAAAATGAAAACAGAACAATACCTCATTCTTAGTGAAAAATAAGTTCTCTCACTCTCACTGGCACTGGCCTCCAAAGCCAGCGATTGTGGGTTCGAGTCCCGTCTGTGTTGATGTCCAGCAGTAGAGCCTACTGGCCCTTAACCATGATGTTATTTGATTGAAACAATCCTCTGCCAACTGCTGTCTTTTCTTTTCTGTTTTCAACATGAAAACAGAACTTTTTCTCATTCTTAATGAAAGAAAAGTTCTACCACACCCACAAGCACTGGCCACTTAGGCCAGAGATTGTGAGTTTGAGTCTTTCCAGGGGCAGTGTGTAGCAGAGTGGCGCAGCGGAAGCGTGCTGGGCCCATAACCCAGAGGTCGATGGATCGAAACCATCCTCTGCTAACTGCTAGGTTTTCTTAAGAACTTCAAAATGAAAACAGAACAATACCTCATTCTTAGTGAAAAAGAAGTTCTCTCACTCTCACTGGCACTGGCCTCCAAAGCCAGCGATTGTGGGTTCGAGTCCCGTCTGTGTTGATGTCCAGCAGTAGAGCCTACTGGCCCTTAACCATGATGTTATTTGATTGAAACAATCCTCTGCCAACTGCTGTCTTTTCTTTTCTGTTTTCAACATGAAAACAGAACTTTTTCTCATTCTTAATGAAAGAAAAGTTCTACCACACCCACAAGCACTGGCCACTTAGGCCAGAGATTGTGAGTTTGAGTCTTTCCAGGGGCAGTGTGTAGCAGAGTGGCGCAGCGGAAGCGTGCTGGGCCCATAACCCAGAGGTCGATGGATCGAAACCATCCTCTGCTAACTGCTAGGTTTTCTTAAGAACTTCAAAATGAAAACAGAACAATACCTCATTCTTAGTGAAAAAGAAGTTCTCTCACTCTCACTGGCACTGGCCTCCAAAGCCAGCGATTGTGGGTTCGAGTCCCGTCTGTGTTGATGTCCAGCAGTAGAGCCTACTGGCCCTTAACCATGATGTTATTTGATTGAAACAATCCTCTGCCAACTGCTGTCTTTTCTTTTCTGTTTTCATCATGAAAACAGAACTTTTTCTCATTCTTAATGAAAGAAAAGTTCTACCACACCCACAAGCACTGGCCACTTAGGCCAGAGATTGTGAGTTTGAGTCTTTCCAGGGGCAGTGTGTAGCAGAGTGGCGCAGCGGAAGCGTGCTGGGCCCATAACCCAGAGGTCGATGGATCGAAACCATCCTCTGCTAACTGCTAGGTTTTCTTAAGAACTTCAAAATGAAAACAGAACAATACCTCATTCTTAGTGAAAAATAAGTTCTCTCACTCTCACTGGCACTGGCCTCCAAAGCCAGCGATTGTGGGTTCGAGTCCCGTCTGTGTTGATGTCCAGCAGTAGAGCCTACTGGCCCTTAACCATGATGTTATTTGATTGAAACAATCCTCTGCCAACTGCTGTCTTTTCTTTTCTGTTTTCAACATGAAAACAGAACTTTTTCTCATTCTTAATGAAAGAAAAGTTCTACCACACCCACAAGCACTGGCCACTTAGGCCAGAGATTGTGAGTTTGAGTCTTTCCAGGGGCAGTGTGTAGCAGAGTGGCGCAGCGGAAGCGTGCTGGGCCCATAACCCAGAGGTCGATGGATCGAAACCATCCTCTGCTAACTGCTAGGTTTTCTTAAGAACTTCAAAATGAAAACAGAACAATACCTCATTCTTAGTGAAAAAGAAGTTCTCTCACTCTCACTGGCACTGGCCTCCAAAGCCAGCGATTGTGGGTTCGAGTCCCGTCTGTGTTGATGTCCAGCAGTAGAGCCTACTGGCCCTTAACCATGATGTTATTTGATTGAAACAATCCTCTGCCAACTGCTGTCTTTTCTTTTCTGTTTTCAACATGAAAACAGAACTTTTTCTCATTCTTAATGAAAGAAAAGTTCTACCACACCCACAAGCACTGGCCACTTAGGCCAGAGATTGTGAGTTTGAGTCTTTCCAGGGGCAGTGTGTAGCAGAGTGGCGCAGCGGAAGCGTGCTGGGCCCATAACCCAGAGGTCGATGGATCGAAACCATCCTCTGCTAACTGCTAGGTTTTCTTAAGAACTTCAAAATGAAAACAGAACAATACCTCATTCTTAGTGAAAAAGAAGTTCTCTCACTCTCACTGGCACTGGCCTCCAAAGCCAGCGATTGTGGGTTCGAGTCCCGTCTGTGTTGATGTCCAGCAGTAGAGCCTACTGGCCCTTAACCATGATGTTATTTGATTGAAACAATCCTCTGCCAACTGCTGTCTTTTCTTTTCTGTTTTCAACATGAAAACAGAACTTTTTCTCATTCTTAATGAAAGAAAAGTTCTACCACACCCACAAGCACTGGCCACTTAGGCCAGAGATTGTGAGTTTGAGTCTTTCCAGGGGCAGTGTGTAGCAGAGTGGCGCAGCGGAAGCGTGCTGGGCCCATAACCCAGAGGTCGATGGATCGAAACCATCCTCTGCTAACTGCTAGTTTTCTTTAATAGATGCGCCACTAGGGGGGCGCACCTCGTTTTATCCATCTCGTTTTTTGTCAAGTTCCGTTTTTGCCACTTCCTGCTATGTTTATGGAGTAGAGAGCACACCGTCTCCCCCGTGACGAATGCGGAGTAGGGTGCATAGGGCTGGTGCATTATATTATAGTAGATTATATTGTTTGTAAGACCTCTAGTTACAATGCGCGACGGACCGTAGAACAACAAACAAACAATCGAGCGAGCAAGGGGGGGGGGCGTGGCGCGACACGTGTGCTCCAATTTCAAAGCTGCCGGTGGCGTTGTCGTGTTGTTGTGTGTACATACATAGGCCTGCATCATAAGTGTTGTGTTACAGGGGGGCTGATCAGCGTTGGCACCAGCGAGCGCCTCACCTGGCCCAGGGTGCACTCCAGCTGGCCCAGGAAGTCGTCGTCGCTCAGGTCCACCGTCTTGTTGTCGATGTCGTAGACGCCGAAGCGCAACTTCTGCACGATCTCAAAGTAGTAGTCCACCACAAACCTCTTGGCAAACTTGGGGCTGAGGCAATTCTGGACCTGCTCCGTGCGACCCACCTGTGGAAACAGCAGAGGGGTTGGAGGGGATGTCCTGGGGTTGATAATGACACGCACACGCTTTCAACATGACGACCATGGGAGGAATTCACCGAGTTGTGAAACGAGGCGATACTGGCTGCATATGAGCCAATCAAATGAGCCAATCAAACGTTTCACAGACCAGGCGGGGCTACGTTTAGGAAATACTGCTACTCCTCTAAAAGGGAACTTATGAATTAGATTAGACAGTCCAAAAGTCATAGTTCCAAGTTGTATGCATGGCACTAATACATTACGTAATAATATTCCCTTTATCAGGGGTATGTTATGTCACTGAGCTGAAATGTCCCATTGGGAGCTGTCCATTCATTATTTGCTTGTTATTATTTTTATTTGAACATTATTTGAACAGAACGGGGACTGAACACGATACACAGCTGCAGTGGAAACTCTGACTCAGTGTGCAGCCTAAACTAATTACACCATTCATTACGTAACATGGCCCATCCTGCAGGCATGTGGTGGTGCTGGTGGTGCTGGTGCTGGTGGGTGGTGGTCAGATGGTGGTGGTGGTGGGTGGAGGTGGTGGTGGAGGTAGTGGTGGTCAGGTGGTGGTGGGTGGTGGTCAGATGGTGGGTGGAGGTGGTGATGGGTGGAGGTGGTGGAAGGTGGAGGTGGTGGGGATGTTGGTGGTGGTGGTGGTGGTCAGATGTTGGTGGTGGAGGTAGTGGTGGTGGGTGGTCAGATGGTGGTGGAGGTGGTGCTGGTGGTGATGTTGGTGGTGGTGGTCAGATGACGGTGGGTAGAGGTGGAGGTGGTGGGTGGTGGGTAGAGGTGGTGGTGGGTGGAGGTGGTGGTCAGATGATGATGGTGACGGTGATGGTGATGGGTGGAGGTGGTGGTCAGATGATGATGGTGTCGGTGGTGGTGGGTGGAGGTGGTGGTCAGATGATGATGGTGACGGTGATGGTGACGGTGATGGTGATGGGTGGAGGTGGTGGTCAGATGATGATGGTGATGGTGTCGGTGATGGTGAGATGATGATGGTGACGGTGATGGTGGTGGGTGGAGGTGGGGACTCCGCCGTACGGACTGACTGACCTCGTAGTACTTGTCCTCGGTGCTGCTCATCAACAGCACACACAGGGGGTCGGACTTGGAGCCGATGTCCTTGTCCAGGAGGTGCTCACAGGACACGGTCAGCTCCACCTTGGAGACACACTGAGTGGCGGCCATGGCTGAGGGATGTCGACGAACGCACCTTATTTAACGGAAGGGCGGGGCTTGTCAACAGCAGAAGCTACGGTTTAGTAATTAATGTACAATAAAGATACAATTAGATTAACGTTACAATTAGATTAAATACAAGTAGTTATATGCACAAGTAAGGTTATAAGGTGAAACATAAACCGGCAATTTGACTGACAGGAAACCAGCAACACTGTTAGCTATCTTAAAATAGGCGTCATTATGATTGTTATTATTATTATCGTAAAAGGGCAATTTAATGTGATTCGTAAAGTTACCACCTACCGTCAAATGTGGTTAAGACGAGAGAAAGTTAGTGAAAACGAGAGAGACAGAGAAACATCAAACGCGCTGACGAAACCTAAGCCACGCCCCTTCTAGTCATGACGTAACGTGACGCGCTCGTTTATGATTAACATGTGACCCGGCGGCACAATCGAGAGGGGCGGAGCTTTTATTTATTATTTTATTTATTGTGTTTTTTCTCTCAAAATAACATTGTTATGGTGTCATTCATTATCATTAATCCTCATGAGCACGAGGATTAATGAACATTAATAATAATCCTCATGTTTAGGATTATTATTTTCTGGTTATTCTTGGGAAATGTTACACAATCTAGGATTAGTGTATTTTTTCTTATGAGTTGTTCTCCTTTGTGAAAGCCACTAAACTCGTGTAATATAAAAATGCAATGACACCGTGTTGCATAATAGAAGAATATGCTTTAAAAAATATGCCCTCGCTTTGGTTTGTCTTGTCTGTTTGTATTCCTTCCAATCATGTTGTATGCACTTGATTCTATTGGTTTAATATGACCTTAAAGCCATGCTGCTGTACAAATTGTTCAATACAAGAAAAATACTAAATAATGGGAGACATAACTTCCTTTTCTCAACATACATAAATAAAGCGAAAGTGAAATAAATGCAGTAAAACACCCACAGATTTAGTTTGTATTAGTATTATTATTAACAACAGTGAGATCTGTATGATCTGGACAAAATAATACTGAGCAAGGGCTAAAATTAACTACACAATATTCCAGAGGTATGGCCAAGTAATGAGACGTATATATACTTAATTACAGCAGGGCTATAGATAAATGTATATATAAATATATACAAACAAACAAATTCAAAGATCGTAGAGTGTGAATTGGCGTACACATTAAGAATATTTCATAAATTTAACATGTTAGTATAAGACACTGTTGGGCATAATAGAAAACAATTTAAATGTACTAAAGCTAGTTGAATGAACACTTCCCGGTGGCATTTAGGAAGATGCTTCAAGACAGACACTAGATTAAGTGCACGGTGGGATGAAAAAGGGTTTAACAGTCCAAATGTCACAAAGGATAACTCTGAATGAAAAAAAACTACATCTTTGTAGAATTAGTACAAACGTGTTTCCATGCAGAGACCCTGAATATTGTAGTGATGTACAATCACACATCAGAACGCATCGCAACATGTTTCCGTTTGAATGGCTTATCACTGTAAACATTGCTAAAGTGCAGGTTCTTTGGAGCCGTCTGAAACCACAACTGTCTGAACATGTGGTTAGCAGTATCCTCCTGTGTTCTCAATTTGCGGCACACGCATGTTGACTAATCTCGGTGCACGTTAACAAGATCATTCGTGGGGGCCTACGATGATGAATTGGTCTATAGAGTGGTTGGTTTTCAGGGGAAGGGGGGGGAACGTGTTATTGGCTCACTAAAACAGATGTAGAAATACTGTTAAGAGTCAATAAAACCCTGAAGACCCATGCATTTTCTATATAATATTATAATATTACTTCATTTGTGAAAAGAATTACCAAAAAAAAGGAGTGTGGCGTAAAAATGCAGTTCTTGGCGGTCAGGATTACACTATTGTAGAAAAAAATCAGTAACACTAAAAAGACTTGCACAAACAATTATAAGAATTAGAATTGTAGTGCTACAAACAGGCTTGCCATGCTGTTGTTGTAGTTGTTGTTGTTGGGGGGGGGGGGGGGGGGTTTCTCCAGAGAGATCCAGTTAAGTTGGAGTGGTTGTCTTCGTCAACGCTCCGGGTTCACCAGGCGGCGCTGGGGGCAGAAGCCTGGGTGTCTGGGAAGGTGGTGGTGGCAGGGGTGGGGGTGTGGTTGGTCATGGTGGTGGTGGTGGTGTCCGGCGCGGGCGGTGGCGGCGGCAGTTTCATGGTGTTAAAGAAGTTGACCACCTGACCCGGGACCTCGGCCAGGACGCTTTGGGCTAGGGCCTCCCGTGGCGCCTGCAGAGGAGAGAAGGAGGAGAGAAGGAGGAGAGAAGGAGGAGAGAAGGAGGAGAGAAGAGAGAGTGGGGGGGGCGGGGCATTTTTGGGGGTGTAGTGCAGCTAAGAGAGCAAAGCAAGTGGCGAGTTAATTCCTATTTAATTACTACATGAAGCTTCTAGATAATCCAGGTGAATCATCCTACAACAACCACAGGCGGTTTTAGAAAATAAACAGACAAGACAAAGGGTTGTTCCCTTTTTTTTTTGCCAGACTCGAGGGTAAACGTGACCTCGCAGCTGAATGAACAGGCCGGTTCCGCAGGGTTAGTTAGAGTTATTTACGACCCCCGTGTCTCTCAGTCTCGGACGCTTCAAAGCTACATTTGAAGGTATATGGTATAAGGTACATGCCCGCCGTATTCTTGTGGACCCAATCCCCAGACCACCCTGTGCAAGAACGCTGGAAGACGCTGAAAGGGGAACTTTGCTGCTTTTCAAATCGATCCGCATTCGGGATATACTGTAGTTAAAAAGAAAACATCTGCATTTTTTTGCCAATGCTCTCGGTGTCTCTGGGGCGTGGCTCGGTGCAGACGCAAAACTCTGCGAGACTTTGCATCATTCGGCTGATAAAAGTAGCAGGGAGATGATCTGGGTGGTGCGGGCAACATGGAGGAAAGGTTAAACAAACACTGTTGATTTGCACACGCTAGCCACACTGAAATGACACAAAGGCGGTTGGAAAGTGGCAAAATCCCCTCTTTAAGCACGGGTTAATAATGAACTGGTACATGGACAATGTCAAATAAACAAAAAACAAACAAACAAACAAAGCAGAATGAGGTTTGCTACAGCCGAATACACAACTCACTCACTGGTCAAGGCAGCAGGGTCCTGTGCAGCCCTATGCAGAGAGCATTCCTCTCTCTACAGGGTAGGTGGGGTCACTCACACAGGTGCTACTCTTGTGATTGTATTCCAATCCCAATTGCATTATTTTGTCCAGATAGCTCTATCTCTTCATTTACAAGCAGAGATTGACTGTTCCTAAACAAGGTCAGTTTGTTGACCTCTACTTTACAACATTACGTCAATAACTAACCAGACCAGCCGAACCAGAAAGAGGTGAAAGGGCCATTTATACCCCCCACCACCACAATGAGTTGTGTTTAGCTTTTTAGTTGAGTTAGTTGTTTTAAATCACAGAGAAGCACCCTACCCAG
The DNA here is from genome assembly GCA_002895965.2 of Coryphaenoides rupestris. Lineage (NCBI taxonomy): Eukaryota > Metazoa > Chordata > Actinopteri > Gadiformes > Macrouridae > Coryphaenoides > Coryphaenoides rupestris. The sequence goes on from PIJE02001808.1 coordinate 46,252, forward strand.
GGATGCTAACGGCATCCAAACACACTAGAGGGCGCTGCACCAGAGAGAAATGCTGATTAAGCTGCAGCAGACAAGCGAAGGAGGAGGAGGATGAGGACGGGAGGGCGCCTACGCTTCTAGGGAGGGCTCGGCTCCTTGGGAGGCTTCAACTTGAACACGTTGAAGAAGGAGGACACCTGGTCGGGCAGCTCTGCCAGCACACTTTGGGCAAGGGCCGGTGTACCCGCCTGAAAGGTGGTGGGCAGACATGGAGATGTATAGGCATTACGCTGATGTAGCAGGGCTTCCCGAACACAATGCCACGTGAAAATACTTTGTTCTAGGCTCCTCCAAGGACACTGCTAGTGCTCTCTGAGTGTGTGTGCAGGGGGCTGACTTAACCTGTGGTGCACTGATTAGCCAATGCCCCACCCCCAGACTCTAACTGGGCCATGTGAGGCTGCAGCCCCTCCCAGCCCAGACGCTAACTGGGCCAGGTTAGGCTGCAGCCCCACCCATCCCAGACTCTAACTGGGCCAGGTGAGGCCAATTAAGCCAGCCGCCAAACACACACACTCCCACAGGTGACTTCAGGAATCTCCTTAAGTTTAACTCTAAAAACCTCTGTGGCTGCTGCTTTGTTACAGAGGGCTTATGGATGACTAGCTCATGCTTAGGATTAGCTCACGAGTTCAAACTCGAGTTGCTGCTGTAACTGCAGCTTGCACTTTGGGGTTAGTTCACAATTCATGGGGAAAATTTCTGCTCACCCTCGAGAGCTTTGAAAACACTTCAGTGTCTGATTATGGATCATCCCGCAGAGATGCCCTGAATGTTTCAGCTTTGTCTGACAAGCCGCTGAGACAAATAATGAAAAGGAGAATCCAATCAAGAGATTGGCAATTTGTTTTTGCAGCGTTGAAGGTGCACAGACAGACACACCACACCTCATCTGGTCCTCACTGCAGCTTGAAAACGAAGTGTTGCATTGTGGTTATTAGCGGGTGGAGCAAGGAAGCAGAAACTAATAATCAGAGCAAGTGATCAAACAAAACCGCTTGGCAAGATCGAATGGGACTTCTCAAGGCACCATGTGGACATAAAGTAGAGTGGGAGAACAGACACCATCTTCATAACAGCAGGCCCCACATCACACAGACACACAGAAGAACGAGCTAACGATAAAGCCTCTTTCCTCCACTTACGTTCTGGAACTGCCGGAAGGGCACGAACTGGACGATGTCTCGCATGGCGGCCTCGCCCGCCGCCGAGCGCAGCAGGCCGTCGTCGCCATCCAGGAACTCCATGGCGGTGAAGTCGGCCCCGCCCACGCCCACGATGATGATGGACATGGGGAGGCGGGAGGCGTTGACGATGGCGTTGCGCGTCTGGTGCATGTCCGTGATCACGCCGTCGGTGATGATGAGCAGCACAAAGTATTGCTGTGTAGGGAATGGTGAATGGTAAATGGATCGCATTTATACAGCACTTTTATCCAAAGTGACAGTATTGGCTCACATTCACCCATTCATACACCGATGGCGGTGCCAACCGTGCAAGGTAACAACCAACACGTCTAGGAGTAGGAGTCCGGGGATCGAAACAGCAACCTTCCTGTTGCCAGACAACCGCTCTTACCTCCTGAGCTATTGCTCCCCGTGGACCAAGGGAAGTGTGTGGACAGGGGGAAATCAATCAATAAAACTGATCAAGCTAATAAAAGTCTAGATGAATGAATGCTAATTAAAAAATGTATTTAGGGCATTAAAGCATTTCGCTTTAATCCAAAGCGACTTACAATAAGTACATTTGTTGAAAGAGACAGCAATATATCGCCGTGGTACATAAAGATAACAAGTTTCAAGCATTCATAATTGCAAGGTTAATAGCTAATAACAAGAGTTAACAAGTTTCATAATTGGGATAATAGCTGGGATAAGGATAGTTTACTTCTGAACAGTATTCCTATAAACATAAATACTAAAACAATTGTGAACAATGAGTAATATAGTACCACATAAGTACTGGAACTTTTTGTAAAAGTTATTGACGTGCAACACCTAAGCATAGCCACAAGTATGGAAAAGGTTAAATGAGGGGAGAAAAAAAAGGAACTATCCCTTTAAGAATGAGGGACATCAAATGCTGAGCCCCGCCCCCTCCACTATTGGGAAAGAACACAAATCTGTCGGAGGCTCGCAATTTACACGCCAACTTCCTGGCAGACGCAGACCCACTCAAGCCCACATTTTAACGGTCTGCCATTTGGCAAAAGTAACACGAAGGTTAGTTAGGATATGTGCCATACATACAAGAATTGCTGGAAACTTGGACGAACAGCTAAATGTAGTTTACCTCTAAGGCTCTGAACCAAATGAGTGACCTCATGTTGTTTAAAACATGGAGCCACCGCAAAACCACACCACACCCAAAAACATTTCTGGGGCTTGGACTTGTGCTCACCGAAGGCCGTGTTCTGCTGCAGGGCCTGGCGGGCGAAGCCGGCCACGTGGTTGATGATGGCGAGAAGCTGGTGGGCCGTAGAGCTTCACCTGGGGCAGACACTGCTGGTAGGCAGACACCACCCCTTCGATGCCTGGAGAACAGGAGGATAAAACAATAACACCAACAAGCGCACCTGCGACTCATTCAACGAACCGCATGGCCAGTCCTCGTCACGGCTGCGTAGTCTTGCCCTTAAAAGGCACCGGGGACGCATGCAAGCTCTGTGTTCTACACATACCACATATCTTTCTAAGCATAAGTATATTAATATGTGTATATTACAAAACATAGTTTGTTATATACTGTACCTAGAACTACATTTGTTTTTCCTCTTTCTCAAAGGAAAAACGTTTGAGAAAGAGGATAATGGATATCATAGGTAAGGTTAGGGATCAGCGGTTTGCCACCTTGAAGCAATCAGACCGATTATGTGAGCACATTTAGATCATCATATATAAGCAACAGTTGCCAGTTCTGCATGCTTTAAGATGTGATATACAGTATTATTTGCAAATAATGATGTTGAAAATCCTGTCTGTAACCTCTGACAATGTCAGCTAGTCTGTGACTGTCGGCCCTAAGGCATATGAATTAGCATGCACCAGCTCCAACATACCTGCACAAAAGGGATTCGACGGGTTGAAGTTGATCGGGAATTCATGAGACACCTGGACACACACACACACACACACACACACACACACCTCAGTGAAGCTCTCTCCTGACAGAATAAAAACCTTTATCGACAAGAGACATGCTGGACACTCAGCTAACCTGCCACGACGGAGGGACCTGGGCCCCGAATCCAAAGGCCGGGAACATCTTGTCGCTGTAACAAAAATAATAATAATAGTAATATCTTAATATTTTAATATATTTATTCATAGAGCACTTCTCAAATTTGTGTTAAAAAGTGCTTTACAAAAGGCAACTGAATAACAGACAAGGAAAAGGTAAAAGTATAGGATTAGGGAGAGCGGGTCACCCAGGAGTCATACCAACCACCAATTATTTACAGAATCAGAACTGCGTGAGGTGAAGTTGACGTCATCTTGACTACAATACAAAGCCAAGTAGAAAGCCAACCTGACTGCTGTATAAAGTCAAATATTATTAAATATTGGACAACAGGACACCTCGCCTGCACCCACGCGTGCGATTCCTGAAATGCGGAAGAGTGCATTGAGGTGAATCTAAAGTAACTAACTGCACCAATGGAAGACCACGTCCTCCATCCCCACGCAGTGTGTGTCTGGACGGGCCCGGGACAGAACTCACCTGTCGTAGTCCTGGATCACAGAGCCCACGGCCCAGATAGCGGCCAGGTACTCGTTGTAGCCCCGCGGGTCGATGAAGTGGAGGGACTGGGGGGTCCGGGGGTCACCGTTGGAGCCCGTGAAGTCTATGGCGATCTGAAACAAGAACAAAGAGAAGCTAGGTCCACACCCATCAATAGTCAAGAGTTTATCTCGGTCGGCTGATTGCCTCTCAAAACAAACACTGTGTATACACACTCTTGCACACCAAAACTTTGTTAAAAGCCAAGATAATTGCCTGTTAAGTTAAACTGACACTGGTATAGTCCTAATAGTCTTCTCCTTTACACCATACAAGCTGTTCAATCACAAAAATACCAGTTTTTTCTCATTTCTGTGAGGTGGTGGAATCAGAATCAGCTTTATTGCCTTAGTTTTTGCAATTGGTGCCGAACATCAAACATTAAACCGAGAGTAAGAACACAGACATTTTTATTCAACAAATCATGAAAAATCAAAAGCAATAAGCAATAAAAAGGTGCAATTTAGAGAAAGAAAAAATTATTTCAAACACAATAGTGTCCATGGGGGGTGGGAGTCAGTGGGGTTAAATGTTAATATAACATCTAGGCACCACATTGATTCCTGTGACCGAAGGAACGGACCACAGACCCATACACACAGACAGACCGACAGATAGACAGATACTACTTACTGTGAAGTTGAGCTGACAGCCTCCCATGATGTAATCCAAGAAGGTGTAATTTCTGGCTATCTGCAGAACAGATAAACATTGACAGAGACTCCATTACACACGCAGGTCGCAGGGCTTGGATACGACGGTGAAACGAGGACATTATGTCATCACGCGACTGGTCCCTATGAAGCCCCGCCTAAGGGCTTGTCAATCAAGGTGTATATACAGTAGATACACACCAGGACACGATGTCACTCAAGCATGGCGGGATATTATTGACTAAATAAATACACTGGCGTGAGCTGGTGGTTTGCAGTCACAGAAGATAGTAGTACATTTTACATTTTTTACATTTAGGGCATTTGGCAGACGCTTTTATCCAAAGAGACTTACAATGAGTACATTTGTAGAAAGAGAGACAGCAATATATCGCTGTGGTGCATAAAGATAAGAATAGAACAAGTTTCGAGCATTCATAGTTGCGAGGCTAATAGAACGAGTTTCTGGGATAAGAGCAGACGTGCCATTCTGAGTGCATTACCAACATCTAGGAACATACAATGTGCCAAGTAGTAGTTTATAAACGACACAAAATATCGGGCAAAATGTCCCATGTATCCGTTTTAAATGCATTTCCACACATCTCCAAACAGGTCCGTTTAGGTTAGGCCGACTAGGTTTTACTATTATAAATGGCATAGGAGTGGAATGTTGAGATGACGTGTTATCTGTGTGAATGTTCAATTCAATATCTTAACAGCCAACAGAACATACCTCGCATTTTTTGATAATGATCACGCCAGAGTTCTTGTAGCCTTTCTTCTTTTGCTTCTTTTTGCTGTTGATGCATTCAAACTCGGCCTGGAGGAGGAAACAGGAGCGTCCGTCCGAATCAGGAGTTGCCCTCAATTGCCAATCAATATCGCTTCCAACAATGCTTGGGTTTCAATTCACACACAACCACACACACACACAACCACACACACACACACACACACACCACACACACACACCCACACACACACACACACACACACACACACACACACACACACACCACACACACACACACACACACACACACACACACACACACACCCCCCCCCCTTACCGCGTACGACTGGGACGCCTCCTGTATTTGTGGCAGGCTGGTCTCGAAGGCCCCGATGAAGTCGTGGGAACCGCTGCTGTTGTAGTCGTAGCACTCCACCTAGCACACCGGCGTCAGGGAGAGAGGACGGTACAGACCACAGCGAGTGATCCTCCTCACATTACTGAGCTATGCAGCTAGGGATGGCTTTGAATTATTCGGCTGGATGGACCACACGAACAGGGGAAGAGAGGAACGCTTTGACGGAGAATCTCGCATTTATTCTCTTGTCCAGGAAATGGAAAATGAAAGGGAAAGGGGGGAGCGGGGGACTCGTTCTCATTCTACAAAACGCCAAGACAGGATACACAGCGGAGCACAAACGTAATGCTGGAAAATTGTGGGCCATTAAGGCCATTCGATTTGTTTCACATGACATGACAAAGGCAATGGGTGCTTGGTCTCCGTGGCAACCGCCGATGGGATTGCATTGCAGGCGATTGCATTGCAGGCGATTGCGTCAATGAGTGGCCTCATTGGATGACGACTGTGTATCCCGCCAGTCTCATGATGGTTTTGAGACTGAACACTCAGAGAGTGAGAGAGAGAGCACAGGAGAGGAGAGGAGGGGGGTCGGTACGCATGAGGAGGACGAGTGGAAACACAGTCTAGCAGCACACTAAAGCCGGACTGGATGAGTAGCCGAGGATCGGACTTCGATCCCTTGTACTGATCTCGAAACACAGTAAAACCAAACTAGCACACCACTCGCTAACCTCGCCCCTGCAACGACATACAGAGACACACGGCAACAGCGGAGAACTCACTTGTCGACTGGCACGTGCCACTCTCTGGCAAGCTTGTTTTCGAAACACAAAATTATACACACACACAGACACACACAAATCAGCTATAATGATGTTGTTTGCACCACGGCTATGGGAGCACATCACATGACCTGACAGGAAGCACCTTATACAGACAATACAGGTGACCTCAGCGCCACACAGGTACTACACAGACCACGACAGCAAAGTTTAAACGCTATTATGACCAACTCTGGAGGTCAATTGTGCACATTGAGCACACAAATAACAAAGAATAGCGTCACATGACAGTACGGACGGGGAAAATACGAGGAAAGCAGTCACATATAATCCAAGGTACAATCCCAACTTGTGTATTTAAATGATAACGATACAAGTTCATTCAATAGAATAAACCCCCTGGGATGAACTATCTCATTTTCGAGGGAGGGGGGGGGGGGGGGTCCTGAAATGTGTGAATGTATTTGTATGTACAGTATGTGTACTGGCATGTATGCTTTTCCATGCGTGTGCGTGAGAGTGTTGCTGGGAGTGTGTGTGTGTACCTTTATACGTCTCTCTATCTCATCGCCGCAGAGAGACTGCAGAGGCACGAAGAAGGGTTTCCACGTGGGGCTGAGGTTGTACATCACCACCTGAAAAGATAAATAAAACAATAACAACAACAACAACAACCACTAGAATACTTTTGCTTTATGCGATGAATGCGCAGCCTTTCTGAATAAATGTGGCTCTGATGTCTGAGAAGAAGTGATGTTCGAATGGTCATGAATGTGTGTGTGTGTGTGTGTGTGTGTTATGTATGTATGTGTGTATGTGTGTGTGTGTGTGCGTGTGTGTGTGTGCGTGTGTGTGCGTGTGTGTGCGTGTGTTTCCTTGCCTCTGTCCTGTGAGCCAGTTGCCAGTCGGTATCTGTCTTCTTGTAGATTTCCAGAAAAGGATCCGACAGTCCAAAGAAATCCTACACAAACCAGACAACCAATACCACATTTCAAAATCAAAATGAAATCAAATGGGATTTGTGTGTGTGTGTGTGTGTGTGTGTGTGTGGGGAGGGGGGGGGGGGGGTGGCACAGAAACGCCTTTTAACCTTTTTATCCAGTTTCCTAGCAGCCATCTCAAAATGGACGACTCTGTTGTCGGTTTTCTCTTCAGCAACAATCTGAATAAAAAAAAATAACAAAGAGACAATCGGATCAGAAAGCAGAGGCAGTGATCTTGGCATGGAGGGGTAGTGGGGGGTCTACAGACTCACTGTAATGGTGCCCTTCCCAGCAGGCGACTTGTTTTTCCTCAGTAGAGGTCGGGTCAGTTTCCTCGAGGATACAATCTGAAACATAAAAATAAGTTTCTTAATTTCTTTGTTTGTGGTTCATGACATCAGAGCATCGTTGGGTTATGTTTGATATTATATATATTCATTGGTTGAGGAAGCATATGGTCTTCGCTGAACTATGAATGCATGAATTCTGTTCTATTCTTATCTTTATGTACCACTAAATTTCAATAAGTGTCCTCATTGTAAGTCGCTTTTGGATAAAAGCGCCTGCCAAATGCCCTAAATGTAAATGAGTGAGTGAAAGACGCCCTAAGTTATCTCAACAGAAGTGCAACGTTAATCTCTCTCTCTCTCTCTCTCTCTCTCTCTCTCTCTCTCTCTCTTCCCCCCCCCCCCCCCACCTGCCCGCTCTCTCTCACCTGGCCCACGGTGCACTCCAGTTGGCCGAGGAAGTCGTCGTCCCCGAGGTCGTAGGTGTTGTTGTCGATGTCGTATATCGAGAAGCGGATCTTCTGCACCGTCTCAAAGTGGTAATCGATCTCAAACGTCCGGGAGAACTTCGGGTCGAGGCAATTGTCGATCCGTTCCGTGCGGCCCACCTAAATAGACAGACAGACAGACAGACGGCCGGACAGACACACAGATGTTCTTTGAGATGTTTGTAGAGGTTTACTTTACAGCGGGAGCAAAATTAGGAAGATATGTTTTTTGAGGATAGAGGACAGAGGTTGACTCAAGATTAAGACTAAGATTTCTTGATTGCTAAATGTAACAAGTACAGTGGAATGCTTACTCCCCATTCACTCCTGCAGTATTCTTCTAAACATACATTCTAAAACCACTCTAAACAACCTAATAAGCACAGTAAATGGTAAATGGATTGCATTTATATCGCGCCTTTATCCAGAGCGCTTTACAGTATTGCCTCACATTCACCCATTCATACACCGGCGGCGGTGTCAACCATGCAAGGTAACAACCAACACGTCAGGAGCAGGTAGGGTTAGGCGGTGTCTTGCTCAGGGACACCTCCACACTTAGCTAGGAGGAGGAGGAGGTAGGGTTAGGTGGTGTCTTGCTCAGGGACACCTCCACACTTGGCTAGGAGGAGGCGGAGGAGCCCGGGGTATTGGAGATATTGTCCGGTATATTCATAAGAATGGCTTGTCATTATAATGTATGGGTGAATTAAAGGGTAGAGAAAGATAACCTCTTCCCCAGTTGCTTATCTGCATGACCAGTCGTCACCGTCATCTATGACTAGGCAAGGAGGGCGTCACATCCTGCCATATAATTTCTTGAAACAGTAATAGAAAAGAGAACCTATGTTACTGTTACTTTAAATGGGGTTTGGAGTATCACGACGGCATCATCACGATGACGATCTCACGAAGACCATGTGACGTTGATCACGTGACGATGCGAATATAGGTCGGAGTCAAAGAGGAATGAATTCAGTCTCCTCTGCAGATCTGACTCAGGCTTATTGTTACTATTGGCTGTGACAAATAAAGTCTTTAACTTTCAAACTTTGGTCTTCCTGATCACCCCTCGGTCAGAGTATAGGTAAAATCCACGACAGGGGGATCGAACCGGGCGACACTACACTGACCTCATACCAGGTGGGACCGGCCGAGGTGCTCATCGCTGCAGGACGCCACAGCGGGTCGGACTTGGAGAACACGTCCATGTCCATCAGGCTGTGGCAAGGAGCCACGCTGCAGCACCACCTGGAGCCACAGACTGGGGCTCCCGCCTCGCGAACTACCTACCTACTCCTCCTCCGGCCTCCTCACCTGGTAAGCTGATGCTGATGCTGCCCGCTGACAGTCATCTATCGTCTGAGGGGCGCGCGGCTTGTCGTCCAGCCGGCCGTGCTAGTGCACAGCTGACAGCAGCCCTCTTCCTGTGGATGTTAAAATAAAATAAAAATGCAATGGGAAGGACAGAAATGGGGCATGTAGCGCTTATAATAATAATAATAATAATAATGATGATGACTCGACATGACGCTATCGTACTATAATTATATATAATATAAATATATATATAAATACTGTGCGCGCTTGACACCTCATTACGCTACTTTGTCTATAACTGCAATGACTCGTAATACTCGTTATACCGTTATACCGCGACGCCTGTGTTATGTACTGTAGATGCGAATCAAGATATCGCCATAGTTCAGATTTCGTACGTCCCGCTTCGTTTTCCGACGATAGTTCGCGATACGGCCAGTCAAGAGTTCGGGATTTATTTCACGACACTCCAATACACTACAGTACTACTCCGTTATAACGCAACGTTTACTCATTTACTCGTGTGTGTTGCATACGTACAATTAAACGACATTTTAACGCAGAATTTAACGAAACACACACACTCACCACGCGTATCGTCACTCGCGGTAGCAGCGAGCTGTCTTGCGTTACGCCAGGGCACGGAGAGGGCGTGGCCACCGACAGGAGGGCGAGGGCGTGGGCGCCCCCCCCCCCTAATCAGCAGGGGTGCGTTTGTTTTGTGTCACCAGTCCCAGCTTTTTGGTTTGTTTGTTTTTAGAAAGACGACATCCAAAATCCAACTCATATACATATTTAAAGTTTATTCTTTTTCACCAACAAGATGAGTGACACATTTGTAAAGCAATCTAAAAGAGTTATGAAGTTAAATACATGTTATATATACACACACACACACACACACATACATAGAGATATATATATATATATATATATATATATATATTTAAAAAAAGGCACACACCAGTAGATTGAAGCGCATTCGTTGCATAACGTAATACTTTGGCACGATTTTAAGGCATCCTTATTCATATCAATGCCGTTATTGAGGCCGACGATTCGTATCCTTCCAGTTCATGCGATGTGGATTGTCATATGTTGGTCATGCATGGGTGAAAATGAATGTGTGAATGTTCCATGGGCATTATACTTTCAATCGAGCACTTTTAATACAATGCAGAGTCTCCTTGTCCAAGAGGTTTTATTCTTCCTCGGTAGCACCGTTCCTGGCATCTCCTGCTGAAGGACAAAATAAAAGAAGACGCAATCAGACACAAGTCTCATATACGTGTATATGAGCCAATATAGGACAGCAAAGGCATTTCAAAAAGCGGGGTGTTATCCAAAATTGTGTGTGGAGCCTGCGACAAAAAACATGGACGGAAAAGACACAAAGCAAAGATCCCACACGGTGTGGAGGCTGTGAGTGGCTCGCTGTCACACACCTGCCTGTCACACACACCTGTCTGTCACACACCTGCGTGTCGCACACCTGTCTGTCGCACACCTGCCTGTCGCACACACCTGCCTGTCACGCACACCTGTCTGTCACGCACACCTGCCTGTCGCACACACCTGCCTGTCACGCACACCTGTCTGTCACGCACACCTGTCTGTCACGCACACCTGTCTGTCACGCACACCTGTCTGTCACACACACCTGCCTGTCGCACACACCTGCCTGTCGCACACACCTGTCTGTCGCACACACCTGCCTGTCGCACACACCTGCCTGTCGCACACACCTGCGTGTCGCACACCTGCCTGTCGCACACCTGCCTGTCGCACACACCTGTCTGTCGCACACACCTGCCTGTCGCGCACACCTGCCTGTCACACACCTGTCTGTCACACACACCTGCCTGTCACGCACACCTGTCTGTCGCACACCTGTCTGTCACACACACCTGTCTGTCGCACACCTGTCTGTCACACACCTGTCTGTCACACACACCTGTCTGTCACACACCTGTCTGTCACACACCTGTCTGTCACACACCTGTCACGTCTCCAAGGCGACCACAACTACTGGGTCACACACCCGCAGCCAGTCGCAGAGTTCCACCGGCTTAAGAGGAGCCATTTATAGCCACATGTCAAGCAAGCCACTCTGAGTCTTTGTGTAAAAGGCCGTGAGCGTTCACTGTGAGCCGTTTAGCCCACCTTCTCTGTCTTTCTACGGCGCGCTGGGGAGCACTGGGGACTCGTTGGGAGGCCTCAGTTTGAAGAAGTTGAAAAAGTGCGCCACTTGTTCGGGCAACTCTGCGAGCACACTCTGTGCTAGAGCCATGCTGTTCGCCTGCCAGGAGAGACGGAAAAGTCAAGTCAAGTCAAGTCAAGTGAATTTTATTTGTATAGCCCTTAATCACAATGCAGTCTCAAAGGGCTTTACAGGCCAGATTATTATGGGCCAAGTGAAAACACATGTACATTTACGTACAAAGCGACTTACAATGAGTACAACACAAATACACCCTCCTCCACGCACTAACCTGCGTGTTTATACGTCTTCACATTTATTAATGGCACTTAGCATTGTTGTTCGTTCTCAGATGTTGTAGCATGCTTAGAATTGCACGCCTGCCCAGCTACTTATGCAGGCAACTTAGCAATTATGAAACTCATTCTATTCGTCTCGTAAATATGAATGCTCGAAAACAGCTCTATTCTTATCTTCAGGTACCACAGTGATATATTGCTGCCTCTCCCTCAACAAATGTACTCTTTGTAAGTCGCTTTGGATAAAAGCGTCTGCCAAATGGCCTAAATGTAAATGTAAATACAAAGGTGACAAAGTACATTCAGTATTACCATCTTATACCTCTATCGGACATTTCCTGTATGTAAGAATCATGAATCTGTTCAGGGACTACATGATCGGGTTTCATTATGATTAGAACTAACATTAGTTTCTGATTGTTATTGTCTCAACCCATGGAGCTCTGAATGCACTTACAGCTCCAGCAGGCTGCAGTTCACTTACCGGCCAAAAGAGGTCAGTAATGAGAAGATAAGATAAGATAGGATAAGATAAAACTTTATTGATCCCGAAGGAAATTCTTGTGCCAGAGGTTGCATCGCAATAGAATAAACAGCAGAGAAATAATCTGTGATTCTTACATACAGCACCTTTCATGTTTTTTGTGCACTTAATTTCCTCCTTTGTAAAGTACTATAAAAATAACGCGCTATAAAAATAAACTTTTAGTGTTGAAATACATGGCAGATGAAAACAATATTTCTCGACGATTATTAAACATGATTATTACACAACATTATCTATTTGTTATATCGTCCTGGACGCTCACCTTGAACGCCCTGAATGGCACAAACTGCACGATGTCTCGGAAGGCGACGTCGCCGCGTGGCGAGCGGAGCACCTTGTCGTCGCTGTCCAGGAACTCCATGGCGTCAAAGTCCTCCTTGCCGACGCCCACGATGATGATGGACATGGGGAGGCGGGAGGCGGCCACGATGGCGCTGATAGTCTGGTCCATGTCCGTGATCACGCCGTCGGTGATGATGAGCAGCACAAAGTATTGCTGGGAAGGGTACGATAAAATCAAATCAACTTTATTGATATAGCACCTTTCATACAACATGCAGCCTTCACAAAGTGCTTCACACAAAGCAAGATTAAAACAGCGCAGGCAAAACAAAAGTAAAAACAGGAATAGACAACAATAAATGCAAATAAGGGATAAGAGATAGGAGACCACATGGACATGGACTGATCCGATGGGTCGGACAATCTGCCCTGTTTCTCAATGTGGCTGTGGAATGTTTGGCTATTGTATTAGTGGACTATTATTGAACTTACAATTACATTAGACTTACAGGGGCTTCAATTACCCTAGAAGCTCGGCTACATAGCATGCAGGCACTCTCTCAAGTATTCAAGACGTGCATAATATCAACTAAACGTTCGCTCAACTCGTTCTAATACACTAGCAGTCACGTCTGTCATGTCTGACTGTGACAACATTAAGAAAGTCCCCTTCCTACTCTCATTGACAAGATAATATACGACAGGGTGTGTAACCAGATGTTGATGTTGGTACTGCACTCAGAATGGCACATCCTGCAGATCCCAGCTATTATGCAGGCAACCTAGTAATTATAAAACTTGTTCTATTAGCCTTGCAACTATGAATGCTTGAAACCTCCATCCATCCATTATCGTCCGCTTATCCGGGGCCGGGTCGCAGTGGCAGCCGGCTAAGCAGGGCCATCCAGGCTTCCTTCTCCCCAGCCACGCTCTCTAGTTCCTCCTGGGGGGTCCCGAGGCGTTCCCAGGCCAGACGAGATATGTAATCCCTCCAGCGGGTTCTGGGTCTGCCCCGGGGTCTCCTCCCAGTTGGACGTGCCCGGAAAACCTCCAAAGGGAGGCGCCCGGGGGGCATCCTAATCAGATGCCCGAACCACCTCAGCTGACTCCTTTTGATGTGGAGGAGCAGCGGCTCTACTCCGAGCTCCCTCCGGATGTCTGAGCTCCTCACCCTATCTCTAAGGCTGAGCCCAGCCACCCTGCGGAGGAAACTCATTTTGGCCGCTTGTATCCGCGATCTCATTCTTTCGGTCACTACCCAAAGCTCGTGACCATAGGTGAGGGTTGGAACGTAGATGGACCAGTAAATCGAAAGCATCGCCTTCCGGCTCAGCTCCCTCTTCACCACAACGGACCGGTACAGCGTAGGGCTGGGCGATATGGCTGAAAACTGTATCACGATATAAGTGTTTGATATCGGTCGATATCGATAATTATTGATAATTTGTATGACCTATTTAAAATAAGGACCAGGAGAAAAATATACAAAATTTTAACATTTTTATTTTAAACTTAACCTTCCTGATTGTAGGCAGACAGGGAAAAGAAATGTCAACAAAACCATGGAAAACACTCAAATAAATAAATATAAACATAAGTCTGAATGAAAATTAAAATCACAATGAAAACTTAAAAATTATCAATAATAAAGTGCTGAACAAAAATAAAGTGTTACAAAAGTGGCTAAGGTGGTAAAAGAAGTTGGTTGTATTACCAGTCTTGGTGGGGACGACGGTCTTGCATAATTTACAAACAACATTGGTCTGACTACGGTCTGACTTATAAAATCCAAAAAACTGTCATACTGGCGAGCTGATCTTTCCACTTTTGTCGACAATTTCCTCGCTTGTTGCGGCACTCATCTTTCACTTCTCACGCCACGCTGTTTCTGTTATTCAAGAAACAAACACGAACACGAGACAACGAGATGGCGCAACCAAACTGATACTGTTACATGATTGGCTATTAGCGTGTCACTCCATACGTTGCTAGGTACCAGAGGACGAGTGCCTTTGTTCATGCAACCAACCTTGCTTCGCAACCTCTGGTTCAAAGCGGAGCTAGACTCTTAGCGGTTAGACTCTTTCCGGTTTCTTCCAACGAGGAAAAAAAAATGTTGAAACGTTCTATCGAACGCATTTTCTATTGATATTGATTACGTGTCTATCGCGATACATATCGTTATCGTTTGATCGCCCAGCCCTAGTACAGCGCCCGCATCACTGCAGACGCTGCACCGATCCGTCCGTCCATCTCCCGCTCCATTTTGCCCTCACTCGTGAACAAGACCCCGAGATACTTGAACTCCTTCGCTTGAGGCAGCAACTCACTCCTAACCCGGAGGGAACACTCCACCGTTTTCCGGCAGAGAACCATGGCCTCAGACTTGGAGGTGCTGACTCTCATCCCGACCGCTTCACACTCGGCTGCAAACCGCCCCAGTGCATGCTGGAGGTCACGGTCTGATGTAGCCAACAGAACCACATCATCCGCAAAGAGCAGAGATGCAATTCTGAGGTCCCCAAACCGGACACTCTCCTCACCTCGGCTGCGCCTTGAGATTCTGTCCATGAAGATCACGAACAGAACCGGTGACAAGGGACAACCTTGGCGGAGTCCAACACCCACTGAGAACATGTTGACTTTGTGCCGAGAATACGGACACAGCTCGCACTTTGTTCGTACAGGGACCGAATGGCTCGTACCAACGGCCCCGGTACCCCATACTCCCGTAGTACCCCCCACAGGATGCTTGAAACCTGAAACCTGCTCTATTCTTATCTTTGTGTACCACAGTGATATATTGCCGTCTCCTTCAAAGAATGTACTCTTTGTAAGTCGCTTTGGATAAAAGCTTCTGCCAAATGCCCTCAATGTAACCAGGTTAGTTCATTTTCCAGAAGGCTGCTCTCTCATCCTGAGTGTGGGAGGGAGGGGAGGGTTAGCTTCGGCGGCGTGGCTAGCTCACCGAGGCAGTGTTCTGCCGGGTGGCCTGGCGGGCGAAGCTGGCCACGTGGTTGATGACGGGGGAGAAGTTGGTGGGACCGTAGAGCTTCAGCTGGGGCAGGCACTGCTGGTAGGCGGACACCACGCCTTCGATGCCTGGACGTTGACACACACACACACACACACAAGGAGTGTATGTATTATACAGTATACAACACGTGGTGGCAACATTGGGTGGCGTTTCCCTAGAGGCAAAGATTGTTGGATATGTGCACACGGGTAAATCTTTTTTTTTTCTCGAAATAAGCCTTGAACCTACCGTCACAGAATGGATTTTCTGGGTTAAAGTTTATCGGGAACTCATGGGACACCTGTGGGGGGACAATAAGAAATCCATCTCGTATTACATCACTAATAACAACCACTAATAGCCTACTGGTATAAACCCTTGGCTCAATCAACCCAGGGTCTGTGACAAAAACGGAGAGGAAATCGATGATATCTAGGGTCACAAAAATAAGCTATTTAAGTTATTTGTTATTTGTGAATGAATGCTGGACAACCACAACTCTTCCAGTGTCGTTACATTGTTGGTGGTAGCGGTCGACCGCATGAGGAATTTTGTGGGCAAGAGGGCAAAGATGAAGAGATACTCCTCATTAGAGACGGGTGTTGAGATGGAGTTTGCGGATGAAAGTCTTCCATACCTGCCCGGTGGAAGGCACGATGGCTCCGAACCCAAAGGCAGGAAAGGTTTTGGTACTGCACAGGACAAAGGGAGGACAAAAAGCATGACAAGTTAAGTGGAGTTGTACTCAAAATGATTTATTGTATATCTTTACTTTCACCTTAACAAGTAAATTGACTCAGAGACCAAAGGTGGTCTGGAGTTGTAGCATTAACATTTCCCCATAAAAATCTTGAAGCAACGTAATTGAAAGTATGCACATTTGGGGATCTCATTAATGCAAAGTCACATTTCTCTGGGAAAAATGATCAAGCAACCAACACCAAGACAGAGGATGGGTTGGCAGGAAAGCGATGAATGGCCAATGCAGCGTATGGAGTCCCCCTGTGCTGGGCCTCACCTGTCGTAGTCCTGGATCACCGAGCCCACGGCCCAGATAGCGGCCAGGTACTCGTTGTAGCCCATCGGGTCGATGAAGTGGAGGGACTGGGAGGTCTGGGGGTCCCCGTTGGAGGCTGTGAAGTCTATGGCGATCTGAAACAAGGGGGGGTGACGGATAAGGAACCACGTATGAAGCAGGAAGACAAAGGAGAGTGTGGGAGTGTGTGTGCTTGGTGGCTGGCTTAATTGGCCTCACCTGGCCCAATTAGAGTCTGGGATGGGTGGGGCTGCAGCCTCACCTGGCCCAGTTAGAGTCTGGGGTGGGTGGGGCTGCAGCCTCACCTGGCCCAGTTAGAGATGAGATGGGGCTGCACGCCTGTGGTGCATTGGCTAATCAGTTAAGATAAGATAAGATAAGATAGAACTTTATTAATCCCGAAGGAAATTCTTGTGCCAGGTTGCATAGCAATACAGTAAACCAATAGAGAAATAAACAGAATAATAAAAATAAACTAACAGATTTACAAATGTACAGTGCGCCACAGATTAAGTCAGCCACCAGCCACCAGCACACACACACTCAGGAGAGTGGTAGCATGTTCTCCCCGTGCTCCACGGGGTCTTCTTACGGAGTAAAAGAACCCCAATTAAATGTGAAAGATTGCCCCTCCTGTCCACATCCCTGACCAAGATGTGGACGTAAAACCTGGAGCTGTTGGTCCCCGGGCGCCGTCGAGATGGCTGCCCACTGCTCCTGGCTGCAGGATGGGTCAAATGCAGAGGACAAATTTCCACAGGCCACCCTCCCTGCATGCGCGTGTGTTTGGCGGCCGCCGCTATGTGTTGTGTGAATATGTGTGTGGACTAATAATATAATAACTTTTCAGACTTGTCCTTGGAGGGCCCCGAACTAAGCCACACGCTGTGGCATTGTGGCAAGGGAGTTTGCTACAGAGAGCCACAATGTCGATCGCGTGCAGACAAGACAAGTTGCACATCCTGCTAACTAATCCTCCTCAGCGGAGGAGACTAGTGCAGTCAAACCACAGTAGGTTGGAGTACAGTTTATAACTTTTATAATTTTTGCCAAATGTATTCGACAACAGCCCACCCACCGTGAAGTTGAGCTGGCAGCCCCCCATGACGTAGTTCAAGAAGGTGTACTCCTTCACCACCTGAACGTTGAAAACACAGAAAACACTTTTAATCCAACATAATAAGCAAAACCTAGCGTCAGATCACAGATCACATCGCTAATATTGACATTTCATTAGTTCATAGGCCGACAGCAAGCAGCTCATTTTACTCTGCTGACGGTGGAGGCCGATGACGATGTTTTAATACGTTATAAACTACACAGTTATGATTATTTGTGACCTGAAACCTCCGAGCCAAACCAAAACAGCCAATCACTGGGTCACATCATGAACACCAGGTCACATGACACACCTCACATTTCTTGATGCAGATGACACCAGAGTTCTTGTATCCGTGCTTCCTCTGCAACTTCCTCCTGTTGACGCACTCAAACTCGGCCTGATGAGGAGATCAGGACGGGAAAATAAATAAAAGAATTAAAGGGGATATATTGTGCCACCAGGTGTGAGTGTGATTAGCCATTGCAAGCCGTTTCACAATTGCCATGTGACTACCCTCTGGTGACATCACAAGTGGGAATGTCCACCTAGATGTATGCGGACTAGATCAGTTTACCTGTCGGTACGGTCCACTGGGTAGTCTGGTAGACTGATCTATCATACATAGATCATACATCTAGGATCATACACACACACACACACACACACACACACACACACACACACACACACACACACACACACACACACACACACACACACACACACACACACACACACACCACACACACACACACACACACACACACACACACACACACTGCCCACCGGATAGGTGTGTGTGCCGGCCTGCATCTGGCACAGGGTGGTCACAAACGTTCCGATGATGTCGTGGGAACCGTTCACATGGTGGTCGTAGCAGTCCACCTGGGGGACACACGGAAACACAGGATTATACAAAGGATTATACGCACACGCATACACATACATGCATGCATACACACACACACACACACACACACACATGCACATGCATGCACACACACAGGTATGCATTGGGGATGCCCTAGTCTGTGTTCTTCCTGCCCCATAAATCATATAAAAAAACACTGCAGTTCAAATCTGAAATGGAGAGGAAGTTTCTTCCACACATTACAAATGATGTTTCAACTGATAGAAAGAGAGAGAGAGAGAGAGAGCGAGAGAGAGAGAGAGAGAGAGAGTGAGAGATAGAGAGTAAGATAGAGAGATAGGGCGTGAGAGAGATAAGAGAGATAGAATGACTGAGAGAGAGCGAGAGAGAGAGAGATAGAGTGAGAGAGTGAGTGAGAAAGAGTTCGAGAGATGGAGAGAAAGATAGAGAGTGAGTGAGATATAGTGTGTGTGAGAGAGTGAGAGAGAGAGATAGAGTGAGAAATATAGAGATAGAGAGTGAGATAGAGAGTGAGATAGAGAGAGTAACATAGAGAGAGAGAGAGAGAGAGAGAGAGAGAGAGAGAGAGAGAGAGAGAGAGAGAGAGATAGTGTTAGAGATAGAGAGAGAGTGAGAGAGATATAGAATGAGTGAGAGAGATAGAGTGAGAGTGAGAAATATAGAGATAGAGAGTGAGAGAGAGAGTGTGTAAGAGATAAAGCATTCCTTTTTACCCAAAGGCATTCTTTCCTCACAAAGCGGCTTCACACTGGGACTGGGCCGGGCCACTCCTCAGGCCACACTGAGGTCAGGCCACGGGGGTGTTAGTGGGTTAGGGAGACAGCCGTTAACCAAGCCACACATGCACACACAAAATGTGTGAACAGCTACGTACAAAACAAGTCAAACAAATCAAATCAAATGAAGACATGAACACACAATAATACGTCACATCATGCAAGGTTAATGGGAATCAAGCCATACATGGATTACTCTGTGTGTGTGTCTGTTGTGTGCGTCTGTCTGTCTGTCTGTGTGCGTCTGTCTGTGTGCGTCTGTCTGTGTGTGTGCGTCTGTCTGTGTATCTGTGTGTCTGTCTGTCTGTGTGTGCGTCTGTCTGTCTGTCTGTCTGTGTGCGTCTGTCTGTGTGTGTGCGTCTGTCTGTGTATCTGTGTGTCTGTCTGTTTGTGTGTGTCTGTCTGTCTGTATGTGACTGTCTGTCCGTACTCTGATTGGCTTCTCCACGTCGCCGCCACAGAGCGACTGCAAGGGGATACGGAACGGCCGCCATGTTGGATTCAGGTTGTTCTTCACCACCTGGGAGCAGAGAGCAGATGATAAAAGGCGGCAAAGTTACAGACACACACGCGCACACAAGAACCTCGGTGGACCAGGATGTCCTCCTAACCCATTTTCTTGTTCCACCAGTGGGAGGTTCCACAACAGGTGTGACTGTTCCTATTGGTCCGAATATAGGCCCCTCCCGGCCCACCTCCTCCTCCTCCTCCTCTTCCTCTTCCTTCTCCTCCTCTTCCTTCTCCTCCTCCTCCTCCACCTTCTCCCCCTCCTCTTCCTCCCCCAACCCCCGATCTAATTCATATTAACACAGAGGAGGCCCAGAACCAAACGATCCGGTTCTAAAGGTTCTGTTGGCTGATCGGTTGCTCCAGGGACCGGGGATGATGTGAGGGGAACACCGCTGTGAGGAGAGGGGAGAGGGATGGTTCTGTCGTGTTCCGTACCTCCGTTCTGAGGGCCAGCTGCCACCCGGCTTCTGTCTGCTTATGGAACTCCAGGAACGGGTCGGACCACCACAAGTACTGGAAAAAAGAGGCCACATCACCTTACAAGGATGTCATATATAAATGAATAGGAGACATATAATCATAGAATGTTGTACTTGCAGAGGCTGGATATACAGTAAATTGGTTTGCGCCTTTTGCGGTGGAGGTGATAGCGGTGTTGTTGTTGTACCTTTTTGTCCAGCTTTCGGGCGGACACTTCAAAATTAGCCACTCTGTTGTCCGTGATCTCCTCAGCGCAGATCTAGTAGAGAAGCAATATTTTGTAATTCGTTAGACTAATAAGTGGTCATCTAATCTTCTAAACTAGAGATTACGGGGCACCAGAGGGCAAGCGGAGGAGAGGGAAGACAAAAAAAAAAACATGGAGGCGGGGAGAAGATAGAGCCACAGACAGACTGATGGAAGTGGAGGGACTCTCGCTGCCTTGCTGTCCCGGGTGGTGCAACAGGGATGAATGAGTGAGTGAGTGAGTGAGTGAGGGAGTGAGGGAGTGAGGGAGGGAGTGATGGAGCGAGTGATCTTTCGATGTACTTTCTACTTGGTGTTGTTTTTAAAAAAATTAAATGATAGCAGCAAATAATTCATACTATTACACATGTTGCTCCCATAAATACTGTCGAAGATGTCGGAAGGTAAACGTTAACTTTGTGTTGCGACGTTCTGAAATGGACGACGAGTGCCATCGAGGGGTCCAGCGTGAGGTAACGTCCGACGTGTGCATGCATGGCAACAACAACAACAACAACAACAACAACAACAACATGAACCACATGACTGACAGTGTCGTACCGTGATGGTTCCTCGCCCGGCCGGCTTCCCGTTATTCAGGACGAGCGATCGAGTCATCCTTCTGCAGGACACGATCTGGAGGAGCAGCAACATGACTGTCAATGACTCAATCAACTCAATCAATAAGATAAGATAAGATAAGATAAGATAAGATAGAACTTTATTAATCCTGAATTAAATTCTTGAAATGACTTGATGACTTGTAGATTCAGGCAACCATTAAGTCCCTCTAAGAAAGCACACAAGAACACGCACACTAAGAACACGCACAAAAACACTATTTATTTGTAAGGGACAAGTACAGAGAAACATTGGCAGTTGCAGAAGCAGTGACCAATGTACTATACACGTGTTTATAGCCGAAGCTAATTTCCAACACCAGTTCCTTGGTGGGCATTGATAGTTTAGCAGTCAATAAGATTACCCGTTTCCTGTGTACATTTCTGTGCACCAATGGCGTATATAGACAAAGTACGATAGTCTTTGTCTCTAGGTATTAAAGCGTTTGACTCCCAGTGTAAAAGATTCTGGGTTTGAATACCATTGTCCATTGTCTAACCATAGGCTTCCTTGAGTGAGATGCCATACCAACCCCCCCAACCCAACCCTGCCTGCTTCTTGAGAACGTGCATCTGAATTACGTAATTTCACTGGAAGTTGCTTTGCTCAATGGCTGCCAAATCTAATGGCCCTGCTCAGTGTCAAGATGGCATAACAACTGCTCGAAGCTCACTTGGCCCATGGTGCACTCCAGCTCCCCCAAGAAGTCATCGTCCTCCAGGGTGTGCGTTCCGTTGTCGATGTCGTACACGCAGAACTTGAGCCGTTGCACCGTCTCGAAGTAGTAGTCCATGTTGAACTTTCTGGAGAACCGCGGGTTGAGGCAGTTCAGAACCATCTCTGTGCGGCCGAACTGAGGTGGGGGCAGGGAAAGCATTGCATGCAAATGGTAAATGGATTGCATTTATATACAGTAGCACCTCACGCTCACCCATTCATACACCGACGGTGGTGTCAACCACACAAGGTAACAACCTTGCATGTCAGGAGCAGGTGGTGTCTTGCTCAGGGACACGTCAACACTTTGCTAGGCAGAGCCCAGGGATCGAACCAGCAACCTTCCTGTTACCAGACAACCGCTCTTACCTCCTGAGCTACTGCCGCCCATGTATATGCAGAAGGCGTTTAGCAGACATGAACGGTGTACGAATAAACATCTTTTTCTTTTGTATTCTTTTGTATTGTATTCCCCACTGAAATCATAGACTGCAGCAGAGCACAGCAGAACACATGTGTGTGTGTGTGTGTGTGTGTGTGTGATGACATCATACCCACCCCACCCGCTCTCTCGCTTTCTCCCCCTTTAATCTATTTTAGGGGTATGGCGCATAGAGTAGACCTCGAGGATGTTTACAAATCATGCAGATTGTAAATGTATGTGTGTGTGTGTGTGTGTGTGTGTGTGTGTGTGTGTGTGTAGCTTTAAGAATGTGTGGACTCGCTATTGTTATGCGCACACACACACACACACACACCCACCCACCCACCTCATACCAGCCCGTCCCAGAGTAGATGTAGAGCGCACAGAGGGGGTCAGACTTGGAGAACACGTCCATGTCCAGGAGGTGCTCACAGGAGATGGTCAGCTGCACCTGGGTCACACACTGGACTGGAAGCGAGGCCCCTGGACCCCCTGGACCCCCGGGACCCCTTGGACCCCCGGGACCCCTGGACCCCCGTGGACCCCCTGGGCCCCCTGCTGCACCCCATGGACCACCACCAGCAGCCATATTGTGTTTCTAAACTAAAAACACCTCCTCGCTGCGTAGAGACAACATATGCATCGATGACAAATGATTATTGATTATGGATCAACATAATTCACAATAAAATGATAGGCTTACCCAGGTCTGTGTGTGTGTGTGTGTGTGTGTGTGTGGTGGCTGCTGGTCTGGTTTCAGCTGACAGGCGGTGGGCGGGGCCCTCAAGGACACGTGACAGGCGGTGGGCGGGGCCCTCACTGACACGTGACAGCAGTGGGCGGGGCCCTCGCTGACACGTGACAGCGTGTTTACTATTGACCCCCGAAGACACAAGCAAACAAGTCACCTTTAACACTAAAATAAAATAAAATAAAATAAAATAAACCGATGATCCGAGTGCGGATTAAATAACGTAAATTATAATCATCATCATCATCTCTTAAAAGTGAACGCAAACGAAATGGAAGCCAATCTAAAAAAATAATAATAATGACCCCGGAACCATTACGCTCACTCCTTCTGTTTCCTGTCGACCGCATACCCATGAGTTGCGTTCAACGGCGGTACGCACACTGCGCAACGGTTGCAAGTGCGGCAACCGACGCCGAATAGTTGCTTGTCATGACATCAATGTTTGTCTCTTTGACTATTTTTTTACAGTTCTTACCCAGGTCAAATCGAGTGGTTCGTTTGGTTGGCAAAAACGCTCGTTTTAAAGTGTGTAAAGTGTGTATTGCATCACGTCTTTGCGTTTTGGGGGTTTTTTTGCAACACACTCGCTGCGTAGCGCTCTTGAACGCGCACCTTTCCAATAGGTATTAATATTTGAGTATTGCAGCGATCACTCAATACTCTGACAACATGGCAGCAGGGACTCTACTCATCAGGGTCTTAACCAGGGTCTTAACCACCAGGACCACAACAACAAGGGCATTTATAAGTGTAAATAATAATAATAATAATAATAATAATAATAATAATGATGACATTATTTATGATGCATTACTATTCAATGTCATGCAATGGGAGCTGATGCTGAGCTCTTAAAAGGGCTTTACTGTATAGTCCTGTGGGATGTAGGTGAAAGGGTGTGTGTGTGTGTGTGTGTGTGTGTGTGTGTGTGTGTGTGTGTGTGTGTGTGTGTGTGTGTGTGTGTGTGTGTGTGTGTGTGTGTGTGTGTGTGTGTCCGTCCCACAGAGTGGTAGCAGAGTGGTGTTCTACCTGGGTCTACCTGCAGCTTGTTACCTGGCCGTGGAGGCTCACCGGCGGATCCTTCGGACAGCAGTGGTCCACGCTGCAGAAAAGGGTGATCTCTCTCTCTCTCTCTCTCTCTGTCTGTCTGTCTGTCTGTCTGTCTCTCTATCTCCCTCTCTGTCTCGCTATCTGTCTATCTCTCTCTCTCTTTCTCTCTCATTCTGTCTCTTCTATTATTCTGTCTGTTTGTCTTCTCTTATTCTGTCTGTCTGTCTGTCTGTAATGCACCAAACATTAAAATAAAAGATGCTTTTTCCACCGTATGCCAGTGGACGAGATTCTGGAGCAGGCCGACTACCTCCACAGCTGTGCAGAGACAGAGAAACTCTATCAACTTCTACAACCGTATAAGGACAGGTGAATGATATGTTGCCGCTGTTTAAAAATGGTTTCTACAAAATGTTTTACTCGGTTGTTATTCCGAGCATGTCGGCCAAGATTCCAATTATTATTATTATTATTATTATTATAGTATTGGGATGAGGTGGTAATCTTTGTCCAAGTGCATATTCAATTCAATTCAAACTTTATTTCAGACTCACAAAGGGTCCATGGCATATAGAAAGAAAGAAAACAAGACATACAAAATAAAAACCACAACAATACAGCATTCAATCAAAAAAACAGTTGATATGTAGAATAGAATAGAACTTTATTTATCCCGAAGGAAATTCTTGAAAGTAGGCTACAAATGAATGGCAGATGTGAATGGATGGACGTGGGTGCACTAAAATTCAGTGAATTGATATGGCTTTAATCCTGCGTGATTGACAGCGACGACGCAGAGTTCCTGTGGAGGCTGGCGCGGGCCACGCGGGACCGGGCCATGGTTCCGGGCCTGCCCGCCGACCAGAAGAAGGTGCTGGTGTTCGAGGCGTTCGGCTACGCTGAGAAGGCCCTGGAGAAAGACGACACGTGCTTCACATCGCACAAAGTAAATAAAGCTCACTCCATCACCCGGTATTAAAATAATAATAATAATAATAATAATAATCGTTTAATCCTTCTCTTCACTCCCTCACAGTGGTACGGTATCCTCCTGAGTGACTATGGTGAATACAAGGGGACCAAATTCAAGTTGGAGAAGTCACTCCTCATCCGGGAACATCTGGAGGTAAAGAATAACAGTCATGATTGATAACCGTGCGGTAGAGTTGCACGGTATACCGGTACTAGAAAAGTACCGCGCTACTCTGCTGTTAAAAACGGTACTATACCACATCCATTTAGTATCGGTACTTTAGAAATTAGATGAGTTGCGTCAATGTGCGGGTTTGACAGCGGCGCAGTGTGTGTGTGCAGCTTGAAGGCTGAGCACTCTGCTTCAACTCCCTGCAGGGGGCGTGTCAACAGCCCTCCCCCTCTCTCACTCGCCTCAGTGCTCAGTCTTCTGGACACAGTGAACATGGCTGCTGCGAGGACTACAAGCGGTCTTGTCAGCCGTCCACAGCTTGTGGACAAAAGTGACGCACGGAGTGAAATATGGAAATATTTCGCTTAAGTTGCCGACAGCCATGGCAAGCCCACGGACACGTCAAAACCCGTCTGTAATCGGTGCTTCAAATCTACGCAGGCGACAACAACACATCCAACTTGGCAAAGCATCTCGCCGACAAACATCCAGACAAACATCCCGACATATTAAAAGTCAAACGAGTGATTTATTTTGTGACAAGCAAACTTGTTTCACCATCGGAGTTTGACGAGACAATTAAAGGCAGTGTGCTCAGTACGATGTACACAGAGCCAAGGCAAAGAACTGGCGGCAACGCAGTTGTTAAAAAAGCACCAGTTTTGATTCCTTCAATATTCTTTGCCCAAGGAGGTACATTGAGTCATGACGGTGTGATATCAGGTTGCAAATATAACGTTAACCATCAAAGAAATCACATAAACTCAAGTATAGGGGACATCAGGAAAAAAAGCTTTAATAACACTCATTGATTTAATTATTTACAATAATTTTTAAACATAAAGCTCAGCAGCTGCAACAGAATAAACTTTATTTTTGTACAAACATTTTAAATAGCTATATAGCTCAGCAGCTGTGTGAAAATATATTTTAATTCATTTATTTATATTATTATTATTATTATTTGTAAGATGGTAACAGGTCACATTCCTGTTAACTCTTAGTTCACTTACAAAAAAGTAGCTGCAAAAGCAAAATATGTTTGTTACAATCTAAGTAACCTGAATTCCTGCAAAAGAGTGAATTATCAATACAATTATTTGAAGTTCCATGTTCTGTCATCCATTATTCCACTACTTTTCCTGATGTTTTAGGTTTTTACCGTGGTATCGTTTCAGTATCGGTATCGAGATATTTAGGCAGGTATCGTAATCGAACTCATAATTTTGGTATGTGACAACACTACCGTGCGGTGTAACACAAGATGTTCTTTTGTTCATCCTGAGGCGGGGGAGAATTTGCAAATTACATGTGTTAACACGTTTCCAAACCCAGGGTTTGCCCCTTTAGTTATGAACTTCCTCATTGGATTCATTTCCCAGGAAAATCTTCTTTAATTTCCCAATTCAACGGCTTCTATTGTTGCTTGGACTCAAGGGGCAAACCCCGGGTGATAAATGATGGTCCTGGGGTGGGGGGGTGTCTAGCAACCTGTCAATCAGGTCGCTAGCCACGCCCTAGACCTTGTTTTCTCCCTCCCTGCTGCTCATCGTCTTACATGCCAGCTTACCTCAACTCCGTCAACTGACAGAAGTTGGGGTACGATTTTTGTACCTGCGCCCCAGAGACACACAGAGCATCGTCAACAACCGCAGGCGTTTCTCACACTATATCCCTAATGAGATATAAGATAGAGATAAGGTTGATAATCAGCAATGTTATCCTATATATCCTATACATATATGAATGTGTGCTCCCTTTGCAGAAAGCTACGGCGCTGAATCCTAACGACCCCACGACAATATACATATTAGGATACTGGTGAGTCAAGAATCGAGAAGTTTAATTGTCACATACAGGATGTGCAGTGAAATGAAAAAGTGGTGTGTGTGTGTGTGTGTGTGTCCCCAATAGGTGCTTCTCATTTGCAGAGTTGTCATGGTCCCTCCGGAAATTGGCGACTGTCATATTCGGGACTCCGCCCACGTCCACATACGAGGAGGTACGAGGAGAATAAAAAAGTTGTTTAAAGTTTAAAGGTGCTCCATGTAAGAATCATGAGTTCCTTCTCATTACTGAGAAAGAACTTTGGATTGCGAGCCCTGCAAGTGGAGACATTAACAATCATTATCTGTTTGTTCTAATCATAAATAAACAGACCCGATTCAAATAAAATAGAAAACAGTCCACAAGCGGGAGTCGGGGAAAGTCATTTTTGACATTCAATCACAACCTGTTCATATGCTGCCAATTTAAAGCGATTTGTACATATAAAGTCCCTGAAGGAATTCTTGATTCAGTACAGACAGGACCTTCTCAGGAGAGCAGCAGGAACCCATGACTGCTAAGTTCATCACAATATGAATTAAATATGCATAAAGATATTTTATTCACCCCCCATTAGGCTCTGGAGTTCTTCTTGAAAGCCGAAGAAGGTAATTAAGACCAAACCTGCACCACCAAATTGAAATAACAACAAAGTGGTTTGGTTTGGATCAGAACTCACCCCCCCTCACCCCTCCCAGTAAAACCGGGCTTCTACAGTAAGAACCTGCTGATGCTGGGGAAGACCTACCTGGCGATGAAGGACCTGGAGAACGCACGTCTGTGGCTGACCAAGGCCAGAGACTACCGGCCCATCACACCCGAGGACAAAGAGGTGGGTCGCAGCAGCTACACCCTGCTAAACTTGACTGCTAAAATACTATATTGCAATGCGAGAGTCGAGTCTGATTACAGCTCTGAAGGTTGCTGGTTTGATTCCCCCACCGCCTTGCAAAGTGTTGGTGTCCCTGAGCAAGATACCACCTAACCCTAACTGGTTGTTACCTTGCATGGTTGGCACCGCCGTCGGTGTATGAATGGGTGAATGTGAGCAATACTGTAGAGCATTTTGGATAAAAGCACGATAGATGTACAGTAAATGCAATCCTTTTACCATTGACCTTAAAGGAATTACGTATTGTTTGTGTTTCTCCGCAGGCACATCAGGAAGCCGTTCAGCTTCTCAAGAGGCTGGGCTGAGGAGAGGTGACACATACCGCGATGATCTCTGGATTCTTTACTATAGCGCTTTCTGAACCTTAATTTATTGCATTTTTTAATCATTGCCGTGCATTCGTAATGTGTCTTGAAATGGTGTGTGTGTGTGTGTGTGTGTGTGTGTGTGTGTTCGAATTTGACCCCTTGATGACAGAATGTCACTGTAAATGACCACTTTGTTTTTCTTTGTTTTCTCACTGATTTCAGGGACAGCTATTCCTTTTGTATGAGGGCATTGGGTAATCATAGGTTTTTAGCTAGCAGGGTTTGCGGTTTTGTGTTACTAGAATTAATTTATGCAGAAATATACTGGGGTCCACATCTCATACACAGCATGGCAACATCAACGCATACACTTTACCATAGGAAGATACTCGTACATATACCTCCTGCTGTACATACAATGAGAATTACTAATAAAAGAAACATTTAAACCTTCCGTAAAGGTGGTCAGATATATTTATTAAATATGGTTCCATTTCCACAGGCAAAGATCCAACCAAAAAAAAAAGAAAAATGGAAAAGAAAAAAAAATAATCAAAAGGAAATCAAATGTTTTTACTTTGTTTCAAGAACAGAATAAAAAAAATGGTTCCTTTTGACTCCTGAGCAGAAGGGCTCTCATAGCTCCCTGTGATTCTTAACGACATTACATCATCGTCGGAGGTCATCGGAGGGGTTCGTTAAACCTATTTGGCTCATACTCTCTTCATTTCAAATGGGATTAAGGAGGAGGAAGTGGGGAGGATGAGGAGGTGAGGGGGGGGGTCTATTACGGCACGTCTCCGCTAAAGCATCCTTCCATACAGTGTAGTTGATGTCTTACAGTGTGTATCTACACGCGATATGTTACGTGTTGCTTTTTTTTCGCGTTTCAGATTGCCTCAACCAGTCAGTCAATCAACCAATCAGTCAATCAACCAATCACAGTCACACCCCCCCCCCCAACCAATTTTCCCGCCTGTAGTTAAAAAAAAATCTCTCTCGTGCTAATGGCCTCGTCAGATTTTGGTTCGACAGCGTAGATCACGAGTAGGCAAGAAGTCGTGGGTGCGTGTGGTCCGTCAAGGCAACCTGATACGCAAAACCTCCGCGTCTGAGGATGAAGTTGACTGTCGTTGAATAAAAGGCAATAACAAGGTCTCCATCAATGAAACATCGGCTCCGCGTGATTAATTACAATAACTAATTACTTTAATCTCTTAAAATGTTCTCTACAATGAATATTCATATACACAGTTTCGATTTCCTTTTCTTCGATAGGGATTTTTTTGTAGTTCAAAAGGAAGCACAGCGTTACACGATAATTTATTTCTCTGCTTTTATCTGCTTTCGCCACAGTAATTATTCCTCTTTGTTTTCCTGCAGTCCCTGCGACCAGCGTTGGCCAGCGGGATCGATGATGAAGTTATGTTATATACAAGGCATATCTTTTTTTTTTTTTTGTTATTGAACACAAAAAGCGTACGTACGCACGCACGCACGCACACACACACACACACACACACACACACAAACAGTGGTTTCGCTCGCCTTGCCTCCGGACAAATGACATGAGCACCAGTTTTCTTACAACACTTGTAGACTTCACATGAAAAAATAACAAACGTGAAAATGTCTCCTGTAACAAAAACCAAAAAAATATGGGAATACAGAGAAACCGAGGGGAGGGGGGGGGGGGAGATTTAAAAACAAACAAACATTGGTCTTCGTCAAATAAAATTTGGCTTCATCTCTTCTACAAAAAAGTAACAAAATCCATGTGAGATTCGAGGTGGGGAAAGGTTTTAGTTGATCCAGAATACACTTCATAGCTGATTAAATAGGGACATTCAGGTATACGGTGTGAGTCATTCATTGCATTGGAACATCAACCTTCTCCCACATTTATGTTTTAAGCGCCATTTTACAATCCTTCGAAAATCTGGTATTCTCTCACTTTATCAATGTTTGCATTCATGTCCATTTCTCGTCGGCTACATGTTGCCGTTCTGCAAATAAATTATTGTGTGAAACGGGTGTAAATGTTGAAACTGTGTCAACTTGCCTTCGCCGAGAAGAGATGTGAGCGGTAACAGTCCAACATAACGTAACATGTTTGTTCAAATGCCGCAGTGTCCCACTCCCGGCGGCTTATTGTATTAGCTCGGTGAACCCCGGGGGTCTCGTACGCATAAAGCTGTGATGATTTAAAAACAACGGCATTAGTTTGTAGCTCCGGCATTACATTTCATACTGCTGATTCGTCAAAACAGGCCTCTAAGACAAGAAACAAACGGAGGGAAGCGACGCACTGTGAACAAGTTTAAGGCAAAACAGAAACTAGGTGTGTGCAGTCTTCTGATAAACACAGTTTTACTTATTAGCTTATTGAGCATTTCTTTAGCGAGAGCCTTGCTGTAGGACAACGTGTTGCTATGCGGGAATATAGTAAAAGGGGAGGGTGGCCGGACTGTTTAATGCATCTTTCCAGGATCCTAGGAACGATTTCTAGGGTTCTACAAATGCGTATTTTATTGTGGTTTCCGCCCACATTACCCAAAAAAAAGGTGATCTGATACCAGGTCACATGTCATGCTGCATGGCGACCACCACCACCTCCAATAAGGGATGTGGGGGATTCGGTGGCGACCACAGTTGGTTTGGGTTTTTATTTCTGCCGGTGAGCAAAGCTTGTTCCCTACTCCATGATGTGTGCAAACGGAAGTGAAAGCCCGAGGTCTGCGCGTCGGCGACGCACGAGAAACGACAACGGATGGGTGAGGTGAGCTCTCTGTAGCTCTTGTCACCATGGTGACCCCCGGTGAGCCTTCGTTGCCACGGCAGCACAGAGACACCCCCCAGAGAGAGAGAGAGAGAGAGAAAGCGAGAGCGCTGTAAACGGCAAAAGTAAATACATGGCACCGGTGTTAAGAGTTGTTATCTTGTGTAAGTAACAACGTGCGCGTGTGTGTGTGTGTGTGTGTGCGTGGTGTGTGTGCATGCGTGTGTGTTTCTGAGTAAAGAGAGAGAGAGAGAAAGAGATTTGGATTATACCAACAAGGACTCCTTAGCCTCAACCACAGACCCTTACACTAACATGTGTGTGTTGTGTGTGTGGTGTGTGTGTGTCTGTGTGTGTGTGTCTGTGTGTGTGTGTTAACGTGCAGACACGCACACACATTCTCCATGTTGATCCCTGCATCTTGGAGAAGTCAGCAACTATTATTATTGTCACAAGTAAAAAGAGTAGAAGGAGGGAGGGAGGAGGGAGGTACGATCCGTGTCTTCTCTGTATAGCTGGGGGAGGGGGGGCCTGGGGGGGGCAGGGGCGTGGTCTCAACAATACTGTTCATTCAGTCCACGGTGATGGATGATGACGACGATGGTGATGACGGTTGAAGATGATGAGTTGATGTTGTGCTGCTGTGTGCGTCCGTTAAGTTTAGTGTTGCGTTTGTTTGTTTGTTTGTTTGCTTGTAGAGTTCGTGGGCGACGTTGATGACGATAAGACGACGTGGGCGGGACTTCGCTCGTCCCGCAGGCAACGCCTAACGGGGGTGTGTTCAGGGTCGGGGGGGGTCGGGGGTCGGAGGTCGGAGGAGAAACGGATGCGGAGGGGTTCGGGGGGTGGAATCTCAGGCACTCTGAAACTACAATCAAGCCGTTGTTTTTTTAATTAAAAGCTCTATAGAAACTAGAGCCGTAGAAGAAGTTAAATGCTTTTAGCTATAAAATCCTCTTCAGAACACTTTCAGTTTCCTTAATAACAATAAACAAAAAAAAATAATAGACAAAGACGATAGATGATTTCATCTCTTAAAGACGGCGGGTGGGGCTTAGATGCTTGCATATTTAATGATGGGTGGGAGATACTATTTTAAAAGGGGGGGGACAAAGGGATTGCTGCGGAAAATGATTCTGTGGATTAAGATTTGGTTTAACATGAAAAAGCTTATATACATTGGTATTCATCTGTGCAATTCTTCCTTTTTTTGTTTACTTGGCTGGATAAACAGCGTGGGGGGGGAGTTGAGGGGGTCAGGCAGAGCGAGAGAGAGGGAGGGAGGGAGGGAAGGAGGGAAGGAGGGAGGGAGGGAGGGAGGGGGGAGGAGGGAAGGAGGGAAGGAGGGGGAGATATGGATGAAGCCACACCCCCCCACGCCCCGCCCCCCTGCTCTCATTGGCTCTCTACTCCTGGCCGAATCCTTCGGTTTCCTCGATGGCGAAGAGCAGCTTCTCCTTGAGCTGCTCGAAGCTCTTGTACGGAGGCAAGTCCAGCCGGTTGAAGCTGGAGGAGAAAACAAACGCACCCCAGTGGCATCAATAACAGGGCAGCGCTGCTGGGCGTGAGCAGCCTGGAGCAGAGCAGGGGTCTCAAACTCACGGCCCCCGGGGGCCCGAACCGGCCCTCGGACCTAAATTAATCCATCAAATCAAATATGAAGTGTAATCTGGCCCGTTTCTTTATTTATTCATTTAAAAAAAAAAAAAAGTAACAATCTCTCCGAAGACAAATTGAAAAAAAATGGAAGTTTGTAGAATAATCTTGAGTTCTATGCACAAAAAAGCGGCCAAATTCAACAGTGCGAACATCAGGTGCTGATGTCGACAGGGGATCTGAAATCTGATGTATTGCCGTGATGTGTGATTACTGATTTGGCGGCGCCCTGGTGGACAGCGATGGAAATTTATTTTTGTTCATAATGACTCCATTTTTTGTAACACTAGAATGCTGAAGTGGCCCTCCTAGGAGAGGACAACGGCATCGGTGGCCCCAAGCTAATGAATTGGCCTCACCTGGCCCGAGTGTATGCGTGTGTGTGTGTGTGTTCTTCTTGTGCTCACCACGTGTGACTTCTGGGAAGCCATGTTTCCTTCCCCACCTTCTCGATGCAGAACTTCTGAGGCCCGTTGCTCCCTGTGGCAGGAGAACGGGCAGATTTAAAATCTATAATATATAAGGTATAGCTTCACAGTGCCAGGTAATTACTTCCCGGTGGTCAGGGGAGGAGGGGGAGAGGGTGGGGTGGTGCTGAAGCTGCAGTCTTGGCACTGACGTATGCATTTTTCTTTGTCTCTTGCTCTCTCTCTTTCTCTCTCTCTCTCTCTCTCTCTCTGTCTTTCTGTCTATCTCTCTCGCTCTCATTCCCTCAGTCCAATGCACTTCCCAGCCATGTGAAGATCACGGTGTCGAGACAGACCTTGTTCGAAGACTCTTTCCAGCAGGTGAGTTGTTTGTGTTTGTGTGTTTTGCTCGGTCGGGTATCATCTGCCACCCCGAAGGCAGAAGTCACTGATCTGACACCGGTGGTATGTGCGGCCCAGCGGCCACCACACAGGAAGGACTAGCGATCGATTGTTGCACCCTGTCATTCCCGAATCGATCCGAACGGGCTATAATCAGGCTGAAATCGTGTAGTCTGACCCTGGCATTACCAATGTCTTAATTCTGTTGCAAGCCTCCATTTATAGGGAGCCAGTGGAGGTCACGGAAGAGGTAGGATGGGGTGTGTGGGGGGGGGTGGGGTCACATGGGAGTACCGTAGGGCGGAGCTAACCCAGCCTGGTTGGTTGAGAGAGAGAGAGAGAGAGAGAGAGAGAGAGAGAGTGAGATGGTTGGGGATGGTTGACTTGGGTCATGAATCATGAGTCAGGGCTGTTATTGCCAGCCGACATTTTATGTTGTTCATGCTCGTCGGTCTTCATTCGTGTTTAAGTTAGTGGGCATCATTTTGAAAATAGTACACTAAAATGCATTAGCTTTACTCTTTGTGGTCGCGTGTTTAGCGTGCTACGGCGTGGGTTCAGAGACGGATCGGAGAAGTGGTTTCTTAATCCCGACACCGGGTGCAGCCCAGCCCACCCAATTTCGCTTTATTAAACATGTTTTTAACCTTATTTCAAAGGAACTTGAAGCGTGTTCCATTAATTTAGCCATCATGAGTTGAAGATGAAACGTACTAATCTTACTGTTGTTTCACTTTTTCATCAAATCCATCCATCCATCCATTTGCGTCCGCTTACCCAGGGCCGGGTCGTGGTGGCAGCCGGCTAAGCAGGGCCCCCCAGGCTCCCTTCTCCCCAGCCACGCTCTCTAGTTCCTCCTGGGGGATCCTGAGGCGTTCCCAGGCCAGACGAGATATATAATCCCTCCAGCGGGTTCTGGGTCTGCCCCGGGGTCTCCTCCCAGTTGGACGTGCCCGGAAAACCTCCAAAGGGAGGCGCCCGGGGGGCATCCTAATCAGATGCCCGAACCACCTCAGCTGACTCCTTTTGATGCGGAGGAGCAGCGGCTCTACTCCGAGCTCCCTCCGAATGTCTGAGCTCCTCACCCTATCCCTCACCCAGCCACCCTGCGGAGGAAACTCATTTCGGCCGCTTGTATCCGCAATCTCATTCTTTCGGTCACTACCCAAAGCTCGTGACCGCTCCATTTTGCCCTCACTCGTGAACAAGACCCCGAGATACTTGAACTCCTTCGCTTGAGGCAGCAACTCACTCCCAATCCGGAGGGAACACTCTCATCCCGACCGCTTCACACTCGGCTGCAAACCGCCCCAGTGCATGCTGGAGGTCTTCTGCAATCTTCTGCAAAGAGCAGAGATGCAATTCTGAGGTCCCCAAACCGGACACTCTCCTCACCTCGGCTGCGCCTTGAGATTCTGTCCATGAAGATCACGAACAGAATCGGTGACAAGGGACAACCTTGGCGGAGTCCAACACCCACTGAGAAAGTGCTTGACTTTGTGCCGAGAATACGGACACAGCTCGCACTTTGTTCGTACAAGGACCGAATGGCGCGTACCAACGGCCCCGGTACCCCATACTCCCGTAGTACCCCCCACAGGATTCCCCGGGGGACATGGTCATAGGCCTTCTCCAAGTCCACAAAGCACATGTAGA
The DNA here is from genome assembly GCA_002895965.2 of Coryphaenoides rupestris. Taxonomy (NCBI): domain Eukaryota; kingdom Metazoa; phylum Chordata; class Actinopteri; order Gadiformes; family Macrouridae; genus Coryphaenoides; species Coryphaenoides rupestris. Next base: position 81,707 of record PIJE02001808.1, read on the forward strand.
CTGGATGGTTAAACTCCCATGCCCCCCCCAACAACCCTGCGAGGGTAAAGAGCTGGTCCACTGTTCCACGGCCAGGACGGAATTCCGCATTGTTCCTCCTGAAGCTGAGGTTCGAACAATCGGCCGGAGCCTCCTCTCCAGCACCCTGGAATAAACTTTCCCGGGGAGCTGAGCAGTGTGTGATACCCCGATAGTTGGAGCACACCCTCCGGTCCACTTTTTTTTAAAATGGGGACCACCACCCCGGTCTGCCATTCCACAGGTACTGTCCCCGACATCCATGCTACATGACTAGGCGTGTTCAGCCACGACAACCCGACAATGTCCAGAGCCTTCGGCATCTCAGGGCGAATCTCATCCACACCTGGCGCCTTGCCACTGAAGAGCTTTTTGACTTCTTCAGTGACCTCTACCAAGGATATGGGTGAGACTTCCCCCGATCTTCAGACTCTGGCCTCTTCCACAGAGGACGTGGGCACACACAACAGTCAGAGCCTTCCCCCCAGCGACTTGCAGTCGCATGGAGGCGACCCTCTCGTCCACCGGAGATAACTCCAACACAGCGGCGCTCAGCCGGGGACTTGCGAGCATCCCCACACCCGCCTGGCACCTCACACCCTGGGCAACTCCGGAGAAGTAGAGGGTCAGTCCCTCTCCAGGAGTTTGGTTCCAGACCCGGTGCTGTGCGTGGAGGTGAGCCCAACCATATCTAGTTGGTACCGCTCCACCTCCCGCCACCAGCTCAGGCTCCTTCCCCGCCAGTGAGGTGACGTTCCACGTCCCTAGAACCAGTCGGCGATGACGGGGATCCGCACGCCCAGGACCCCGCTTTTGCCTACCGCCCGGTATACAACGCACACGACCCCAATGACTTCTCCCTGCAGGTGGTGAGCCCACAGGGAGGGTGACTCCACGTAGTCTTTTCGGGCTTGGCCCAGCCGAGCCCCGTGGATCCAGGGCCCGGCCACCAGACGCTCGCCGACGAGCTCCCCTCCCAGGTCTGGCTCCAGAAGGGTGCCCCGGTTTCCCTTGTCCGGGCGAGGTGACTGTGTTCTTTGGGAGTCTTTTCATGGGGTCTTTGAATCGCTCTTAGTCTGGCCCCTCCCCTGGGACCACTTTGCCTTGGGAGACCCTACCAGGGGCTAATGCCCCGGACAACACAGCTCCCTGGGTCACGGGGGCACCCAAACCCCCCCACCACGTTAAGGTGGCGATTCTTTGGGGGGGCTTTCATCAAATGTACTTGTTGTAAATCGCTTTGGACAAAAGCGTCAAAGCCAAATTCCCTCAATGTAAATGTGATTTTACCCCATAGCATTCAGCACATTTTCTGCAGAAAATGCACTTTTTAGTATTCCCTATGTTCCTTTGACTTGGGCCGTTCCACCTTCCAGACCAGCATCTGTATGCTCTTTGCTCAGGTGTTTGTGGATGGATTGCTAGTGCTGCTGTGAAATGCCACAGACATTTGGACGGTTTTTCAAAAGTTTTTTTCGGGGGAGGGGGGGGGGGGGAAGAGGTTCTGGGGGAAACATTTACACGCAACCACTTTGGTAGCGGACTCTACTGCTGTAGCCGCCATGTTTTATTTATTTATTTTTGGTGTTGCACTGTAGGTGTTGACAGCAGCCTTCCGATGCCGTGAGAGCCAAAAGTCGACTGACGCAAACGCAGAAATTACGTTGTCATATTGAAGTGACACCTTTATTATAACAGGAATTGAATTGAATACTATGCGCTTTAGAAGATGGAAAACTCCCACAAAAAAACAAACATTGATGCATTGATTCCAATGATTTACATTGAAACGAATCCAAATCGCTGCAGGCAATGTGTTCTTATGTTCTCATGCATATGTGAAGTGTTTTACTGTTCCGGTGTGTGTGTGTGCGTGCGTGTGTGTGTTCAGATTATGGCCCTAAAGCCCTACGACCTGAGGAGGAGACTCTATGTCATCTTCAGAGGAGAGGAGGGGCTGGACTATGGGGGCCTCGCGAGGTAGGACGCACACACACACGCACACGGACACACACACACATGGAGACACACACACACACACAAACGGACACACACTTTACATGTATTATTCTATTGTTTTTATTCTTATGTTATTTTTGAGCAACCTCTGGCACAAGAATTTCCTTCAGGATTAATAAAGTTCTATCTTATTTTATATTAGCGTATTTATTATGTTGTGTGAGGCCCTGTCTCTCCTTCACACATCTCCTTTGTCTCTCTCTCCTCTGTCTCCTCACTCCCCTCGATCACCGCCGCCACCACCTCCACCACCACCTCCTCTAACTCCACCAACAACACCAACACCACCACCACCTCTACCACTTCCACCACCGCCTCCATCACCTCCTCTGCCACCACCACCTCCACCGCCACGGCGCAGGGAGTGGTTCTTCCTGCTGTCCCACGAGGTGCTCAACCCCATGTACTGTCTGTTCGAGTACGCGGGCAAGAGCAACTACTGTCTGCAGATCAACCCCGCCTCCACCATCAACCCCGACCACCTGTCCTACTTTTGCTTCATCGGCCGCTTCATCGCCATGGCAAGTACTGTACACACACACACACACACACACACACACACACACACACACACACACACACACACACACACACACACACACAGACACACACACTTCAGGTGGCACTCAACACCTACACTTTGCACACACCTGCAGGTGTAGCCGGCTAGAATTGTGTAGAAACACCTAAATTCCTAGATTCCTTCATCAGGTTTACTGCACCTACAGGGTGCACTATGTAATACATTTGATGTTTGGTGTTTATTGTTGTTGTTGTTGTTGTTGGTATGTTGTTGTTTTTCTCTTTGTCTTTCTCCCTCTCTCTGTCTTTCTCTCTCTGTGTCTCTCTCTCATTTTCTTCTCTCTCTTTCTCTCTTTCTCTCTTTTTTCATTCTGTGTGTGTCTCTTTCTCTGTTTCTCTCTCGGTTTCTCTGTGTCTCCCTCTCTCTCTGTCTCTCTGTCTCCCTCTCTCTCTGTGTCTCTCTGTGTCCCTCTCTCTTGTGTGTCTCTCTCTCTCTCTGTCTCGCTCTGTCTCTCTGTCTCCCTCTCTCTCTGTGTGTCCCTCTCTCTCTGTCTCCCTCTGTCTCCCTCTCTCTGTGTCTCTCTGTGTCCCTCTCTCTGTGTGTCTCTCTCTCTCTGTCTCTCGGTGTCTCCTCTCTCTCTGTGTCTCTCTATCTCTCTCTGTCTCTCTGTGTCCCTCTCTCTCTGTCCTCCCCCTCTCTCTCTCTGTCTCTCTATCTCTCTCTGCCTCTCTGTTGTCTCCCTCTCTCTCTGTGTCCCTCTCTCTGTGTCTCTCTGTGTTCTCTCTGTGTCCCTCTCTGTGTCTCTCTTGTCTCCCTCTCTCTCATGTGTCTCTCTGTGTCCCTCTCTGTGTGTCTCTCTCTCTCTGTCTCTCTGTGTTCTCCCTCTCTCTCTGTGTCTCTCTATCTCTCTCTGTCTCTCTGTGTCCCTCTCTCTCTGTCTCCCCCCTCTCTCTCTGCCTCTCTGTGTCTCCCTCTCTCTCTGTGTCCCTCTCTCTGTGTCTCTCTGTGTCTCTCTGTGTCCCTGTCTGTGTGTCTCTCTGTCTCTCTGTCTCTCTATCTCTCTGTGTCCCTCTCTCTCTCTGTCTCTCTGTGTCTCTCTCTCCCTCTGTCTCTCTCTGTCCCCTCTGCTAACGTCCGTCTCTCATCTCCCTCTACCGTTTCATCTCACCGCGTGCCGGGCGACAGCACTGTTCCACGGCAAGTTTCATCGACACGGGCTTCTCGCTGCCCTTCTACAAGCGCATGCTGAACAAGAAGCTGATCCTGAAGGACCTGGAGTCCATCGACCCCGAGTTCTAACAACTCCCTCATCTGGATCCGGTAACGGCCCGCGACACAACCTCCTTTTACGGCTCCTCGTACACAGCTCCCGATATTAAAATGTACCTTTTTTGGTTGTGAGCGACGAGCTGACGTCTGTGTGTGTGTCTGTGTGTGTCTGTGTGTGTGTGTGTGTGTGTGTGTGTGTGTGTGTGTGTGTGTGTGTGTGTGTGTGTGTGTGTGTGTGTGTGTGTGTGTGTGTGTGCGGCGCGCGCGTGCGCGTTGAAGTGGAGAACGGGAACTCTCTGACGAGGCGGCAGTGCATTGAGTTCGGTGTGGAGGTCGTTAAAACATCCTCTTAACTCCCACGTGGAGAGGGAGCATTTCACGCTCGTCACAACAAAGACGAACATAAATCGCTGACGGTTGTTCTCCGTTCTGCCTCCTTCTCTCCTCCTCCTTCTCCTCCTCATCCTCCTCTGCCTATTCCTCCTTCTCCTCCTCCTTTTCTTTCTCCTCCTCTTCCTCCTCATCTTCCTCCTCCGTCTCCTCTCCCTTCTCCTCCTCCTCCTCCTCATCTCCCTCCTCCGTCTCCTCTTCCTTCTCCTTCTTCTCCTCCTCCTCTTCCTCTTCCTTTTCCTCCTTCTCCTGCTCCTTTTCTTTCTCCTCCTCTTCCCTCTCCTCCTCCACTTCCTTCTGCTCCTCCTCCTCTTCCCTCTCCTCCTCCTCCTCTTCCCTCTCCTCCTCCACCTCCTTCTCCTCTTCATTCTCCTCCCCCTTCTCCCCTTCTCCCCCTCCTTCTCCTCCTCCTTCTCCTCCTCTTCCCTCTCCTCCTCCTCCTCTGCCTCCTCCGCAGGGACAACAACATCGAGGAGTGCGGCCTGGAGTTGTTCTTCTCGGTGGACATGGAGATCCTTGGCAAGATCACCTCCCACGACCTGAAGCCGGACGGCACCAACGTCCAGGTCACCGAGGAGAACAAGGAGGAGTACATCGGGTAATGTGACCAATGGGGGGAGGAGTGAGGTGGTGGGGGGGGGGGAGGAGGAGGGGAGAGGGAGGGAGGGAGGGAGGGAGGGAGGGGGGAGGCGCGGGGGCAAACGTGCTCCCAAATAGGCATTCCGGAGGGCCACGTTGTCTTGCCCTTTCAGACATGTGTGTCGAGATTAGTCGGGAACAAATTGGTCACGCTCGCCCGCGAGGAATGTCCACAGTTCGACCGTGAATCATGGAGGGAGGGGGAGGAGGAGGAGGAGTAGGAGGAGGTGGTGGTGGTGGTGGTGTTATCGCCCTCGTAAAGCATCAGAAACGCCACACCACCGGGTGCTTATGGATTGAAAGCAGTCCAAGGGTCTGAGGGTCGTTACATGTGTTACGTGTGTGTGAATTTACAGTGTGCCGTCAGACTACAACTGTTTTTCCTTCCTCTCTAATGTTTAAAACCTCTAATTTGTACCATTTTACACGGGCAGAGCTTCGCAACGTAATTGTCAATATCAAAAAGTCAATATCCTAACGAGTAATACCGGAACACCGGCCGTCTTATCGGATTGTCGCCCAGCCCTGCGCATTAGCAAACACTTTTATGTGCTCATGGTGGCCTGGGTGGTCTCTGGTTGGTTGTAATTGTCACGATCGCGGTCGTGTCTCCGGGCTCCCGGGCGCCAGTGCCGCCCCTGGAGGATTAGCGGGGCTCCCGTGCACCAGTGCCGCCCCTGGGTGGTTAGCGGCACCTGCGCTACTTTCGCGGCTGCCCGCAATTAACAATTATGCACTGCATAAAAGCCCCAGTTTTCCACCCACGTGTGTCGGACCATTGCTAATGTCATTGTTATGTCTTGTTGCACATTACTTGTTAAATCGTAACTTAATGACCTGCCTACCAACCTACCTACTCACCTGCCTGCCTACCTACCTACCTGCCTGCCTGCCTGCCTGCCTGTCTGTCCCTCACCTGTCTGCCTACCGATATCACGGTAATAAATAACATTCTCTTCTGCATAACCCCGAGTCCGGAGTCTTGCGTTTGGGTCCTCCTGCCCCACATCGTGACAGTAATGGTGTGTGTGTGTGTGTGTGTGTGTCTTTGTGTGTGCGTGCGTGCGTGCAGCCTGATGGCGGAGTGGCGGTTCTCGCGCGGCGTGGAGGGCCAGACCAAAGCCTTCCTGGACGGCTTCAACGAGGTGGTGCCTCTCCAGTGGCTCCAGTACTTTGACGAGAAGGAGTTGGAGGTGAGCGGGGGTGTGCTGGTGCTGGGATACGCTTACACGCGCACGCGCACACGCACACACACACGCACACACACACACACACACACACACACACACACACACACACACACACACACACACATTTTCCTTTGGGATTAATAAAGTTCTATCTTATCTCAAAGGTGCTGTAAGTAAGAATCATTGCATTTCTGAGCTCTGTGGGTTGAGACAATAACAATCAGAAACTAGAAAAGGCAATTTCTGAGAAATTGCGGTGTGAATGCTGTATTCTGAAAGGCTGACACTAGACTGAATTGCTGTCTTGAAGTTGGAGCTGAAGGACTATGAAGAATTGGAAATCTGAATCACCTGCTTTGAATATTTAAAAAAAAATATGAATGGGAACGTATGAAAGATGTAGAAAATGTAAATGTTTGAATGAGGTTTGTAGCTGAAAGTAGGAATTAGTTTAATATATTTTATTGAATGAATTGCTGGTGTATATGAAGAGACTATTATTTGAAGCCCACACACTTGGGCACTACATTAGTGCGCAGCATTATTGGCTTGTTTCCTTACTGTTGGATGAGCTTTGTAGCTTGAAAGCATGGATGACGAGGTAAAAGTGACATGAATTCAAAATGGCGCCCCTGCAATGCTTTCTGCTGCAGCATGGCTCCACGAGTTTAAAAAGCTTGAAGGTAGCTTGAAAAAATTGAACTTTTCCAGGGAAATTTTGAGGGTGCCTGCTGCCATATAAGCAAGCAATAACACACACAACCACACACCAGACACAGATGTGTTAGGAGAGGAGTAGGAGAGATACCACGTATGTACTTTGAAGTAATGTTTCATTAGCACACTAACAATACTTACAAATAAAACTGTACTTTTGTATTAGCAAGGTCATTACTAGGTCTTGATCTTAAATCAAGAATTACATACACAAAGCACACACACAGCATAAACACAACATTAAATACATAGGCCTATACTCAAATACACACACACACAGTATACAGACAAAAAAATAGATTGTGTGTTATATGAAATTACGGCCACACCCCTTCTCACACACACACACACACACACACACACACACACACAGACACATTACGCTGAAAGCATTCACACCAATAAAGAAAGTAGAATAACATATGTTGTGAATGCTTCTCAACATTCACACCAATTAATGTTAGTTCTAGCAGGTTGATAGGTTAATGTTAGTTCTAGCAGGTTGATAGGTTAATGTTAGTTCTAACAGGTTGATAGGTTAATGTTAGTTCTAGCAGGTTGATAGGTTAATGTTAGTTCTAACAGGTTGATAGGTTAATGTTAGTTCTAGCAGGTTGATAGGTTAATGTTAGTTCTAGCAGGTTGATAGGTTAATGTTAGTTCTAACAGGTTGATAGGTTAATGTTAGTTCTAGCAGGTTGATAGGTTAATGTTAGTTCTAACAGGTTGATAGGTTAATGTTAGTTCTAACAGGTTGATAGGTTAATGTTAGTTCTAGCAGGTTGATAGGTTAATGTTAGTTCTAACAGGTTGATAGGTTAATGTTAGTTCTAGCAGGTTGATAGGTTAATGTTAGTTCTAGCAGGTTGATAGGTTAATGTTAGTTCTAACAGGTTGATAGGTTAATGTTAGTTCTAACAGGTTGATAGGTTAATGTTAGTTCTAACAGGTTGATAGGTTAATGTTAGTTCTAGCAGGTTGATAGGTTAATGTTAGTTCTAACAGGTTGATAGGTTAATGTTAGTTCTAACAGGTTGATAGGTTAATGTTAGTTCTAACAGGTTGATAGGTTAATGTTAGTTCTAACAGGTTGATAGGTTAATGTTAGTTCTAGCAGGTTGATAGGTTAATGTTAGTTCTAACAGGTTGATAGGTTAATGTTAGTTCTAACAGGTTGATAGGTTAATGTTAGTTCTAACAGGTTGATAGGTTAATGTTAGTTCTAACAGGTTGATAGGTTAATGTTAGTTCTAACAGGTTGATAGGTTAATGTTAGTTCTAACAGGTTGATAGGTTAATGTTAGTTCTAGCAGGTTGATAGGTTAATGTTAGTTCTAACAGGTTGATAGGTTAATGTTAGTTCTAACAGGTTGATAGGTTAATGTTAGTTCTAACAGGTTGATAGGTTAATGTTAGTTCTAACAGGTTGATAGGTTAATGTTAGTTCTAACAGGTTGATAGGTTAATGTTAGTTCTAACAGGTTGATAGGTTAATGTTAGTTCTAGCAGGTTGATAGGTTAATGTTAGTTCTAACAGGTTGATAGGTTAATGTTAGTTCTAACAGGTTGATAGGTTAATGTTAGTTCTAGCAGGTTGTAGGTTCATGTTAAAACATGAGAGCTTCCCAACTCTCTCTGTTGCGTAGAACAGCTTTTGGGCTGATTTCTTTTCTATTTGAGTCGGGTCGGAATTCGCGGGAAAAAGGAACAAAGTGACATGTAAGCGTGGATAATTAAAACATATATATATTTCATAGCTTTTTTTAAATGTGTACAAGGTTTAATTATGATTAGAACTAACATTAGTTTCTGATTGTTATTGCCTCAAGCCACAGAGCTCAGAATGCATACTTATAGTGCCTTTAACTTGATATCATTAGTATTTATCTTGTATTGTGTGTGTGTGTGCAGGTGATGCTGTGTGGCATGCAGGAGGTGGACCTGCAGGACTGGCAGAGGAACACGGTGTACCGCCACTACACCCGCAACAGCAAGCAGATTATGTGGTTCTGGCAGGTAACAACGGGACCCCCCCCCCCCGCAGTTTGTGTGTGTGTGTGTGTGTGTGTGTGTGTGTGTGTTGAGGCTGCTCCTCAGCGTGTGTCTCTGTCGCCCCCTGCAGCTGGTGAAGGAGGTGGACAACGAGGTGCGACTGAGGCTCATGCAGTTCGTCACGGGAACCTGCAGGCTGCCGCTGGGGGGCTTTGCCGAGCTCATGGGTGTGCGCGCACACACACACACACACACACACATACCCTCCTCCTTTTCCTCCTCCTCCTCTTCCTCATCTTCCTCTTCCTCCTCTTCCTCTCTCCTCCTCCTCTTCCTCCTCCTCCTCTCCTCCTCCTCTTCCTTCTCCTCCTCTCCTCCTCCTCTCTCCTCCTCCTCTTCCTTCTCCTCCTCCGCCTCCTACTCCTGCTCCTCCTCTTCCCTCTCCCCCTCTTCCTCCTCCTGCTCCTGACACACACACAGACGCACATGCACATAGTGGCTGCAGTAGCTCAGGAGGTATAAGAGCGGTTGTCTGGCAACAGGAAGGTTGCCGGTGGAGGTGTCCCTGAGCAAGACACCACCTAACCCTA
>PIJE02001809.1:18988-23988 GCA_002895965.2 Coryphaenoides rupestris
TCTGTGTGTGTGTCTGTGTGTGTGTGTGTGTGTGTCGTTTGTGGTGCCGGGTGCCGGCGGGGTATTCAGAACGCCGCTAAACCCTCCGCGAGGACAGCCTCACAATGACACTGCAGTTGGTTATCAACGCTCTTCCACGATGGTTCCATTTCCATTTCAAAGGACCTTTTGTATTTGCGTGTTGCGCTTTCCCCGTAGTTTCGCCCGCCACACGTGCTTTGACTACCGTTGTCGTCCAGCCACACGCATGCAAGAAGCGGTGGTTGTCATGGCGACATGTAATATGTTTTAGAGGACGAATGCGACGACCTGGTCCGTCGTTAGTCCTGTGGACCAAAGGAGAGATGGTCTGTTACGATCAAACGGGTTAAAAAGTGTTTGTCGTCAGATAGCAGAAGGACTACTCGTTCGCGACTTTATTAGAGTTAGCAGAGTTCATTGGGTTGAAGGTAAACATATTCATATAATAATAATCATATAAAAATAGTGCATATAAACGCATATAAACGCATTATTTCATTAAGTCATTTTCAACTCTCTTTCAAAGATTTGTTTTGGCTCGTATTATTAATTGGCCGTCAAAACGTCACCAAAACCGATGAAAAGAAATTGCCCGTATCACGTCCCAACAATGACCAGGATTTCATTAAAAACCGATTTTCTGCGTATAAACAACAAGCGGATCAATATTGTGTCACAACACTTTAATTAAAACACCGTTCCATTATTTTATCGTTTCGCTGTATATTTTTATTTGCTTCACCTCAAGTTCGAAAGTCAAGTCCCGACTCAGACTCTGTTGAAAACGGCGCGAATGAAGAACGACGTGGACTCCGCAGGACTCACCAAAGTCAGTCTTGACTCTCTCGTCACTGACGGGCCTCGACCTGAATTCCGCTTCTTCCTGAAACTTTAAGTGGTCTGTTTCTCTGTCTGCCGCCGCCGCGGTCCTTTCGGTTCGCTTTCGGATATTTCTCAGGTTTAATGGCCGCCGCGCCGCCGCGCCGCGTATGACAGACGGCGCCGCGAGGGCAGTAGGCACGAAGACGATGAGCATAAGTCGCTGCGCTAACGCCGCCGTCGATATTTTCACAAAAGACGATTGGGTAAAAAGGAGCTCGCGTCCCGCCCGACGGGGGTTCACACACACACTACACCACACACACACACACAACACACACACACACACACACACACACCAACACACACACACACACTCGGTCATCGGTTATTTCATTTCGAGCTCAGCCAGCCGTGGGTAGAATCTCGCATTGGAACTGGACACAGAATCTTCTCTGGAAAAGTACCAGATCGATCACAATCATGGATATACTGAATATTAACACTGATAATATATGGAGAAAAAACCCTTTCACCTCCACCTTCACCCCCACCTTTCACCACCATCAACCACCTTCACCACCACCACCACTTTCCACCCCCACCACCTTCAACCCCCCACCTCCCACCATTCACCACCAATCACCGCCACCACAACCACCATCCACCTCCACCATCACCACCACCCTCCACCATCACCACCACCTCCACCTCCACCCCCACCTCCACCACACCTTCACCACCATCACCTTCACCCCACCACCACCTTCACCACCACCACCACCACCACCACCACCATCACCTCCACTTCCACCCCCACCGCCTCTACCTTCACCACCACCACCACCACCACCACCTTCACCACCACCACCACCTCCACAACCACCTCCAGCTCCACAACCACCTCCACCTTCACAACCACCTCCACCTTCACCACCATCACCACCACCACAACCACCTCCACCTTCACCACCATCACCACCTTCACCCCCACCACCAACTTCACCTCCACAACCACCTCCACCTTCACCACCATCACCACCTTCACCCCTACCTCCACCCTCACCACCACTTCCACTTCCACCCACCACCACCTCCACCTTCACCCCCACCACCACCACCACCACCACCACCACCTTCACCACCTCCACCATCACCTGGCCCACCGTGGTGGTTCTTCTAAACCCTTCTTCTAAGATGGAGGCAAATATGGACAGAATATGTGCTGTGCTGTGGGGCGTAGGGAGGGCTGAGGTGGATTCTGTTTCAACATAAACCCCAAAGCTTTAATGATGCAACAGGGCGACAGAAAACGGCTCGGCAAACAAAACGTGGAAAACCTTTCTCATCTCATTCTTTTCTCTCTCCGAGTGAGTTCTCTCCCTTTTTCTCGCTCTCTTTCTTCTCTGTTTTTCGTGTATAACGCTGCTTTTAGTCGTACGCAGGCTTGCCTTTTATAACCCCGCGGTGCATTCCTCGTGCTTAGCTCAGACAATTTTAGAAAAACCCAGACAACGTTACCGGAGAGGAGAGATGGTCGTCTCTCTCCTCGGCGCGTACATTAACCACCACGCCGCCGATGAATTTCGTTTGGAGCGCCAATCACAGCGTTCCAAATTGATAATTTTTCCCCCCCGATTGCATTAAGAGCGAACCCTTCCTTCTCCTCTATACTGTATCTCCACTTAGAGATATTTAACCCTTAAGCTGGGATTCAACCGCAACACGCTCCAACAACAACTTGATAAAATCTACATTTTGATGCGAGTTTAATTCCTCCGTGATGTCTTGATGCACACACACAAGGAGAGACACTCGAAACACACACACACACACACACACAGTAAACACGTATGGCGACACGCAAGTTGCACTTGTCTTCAATACCGAGCTCGAGGAGGAAAGTGTCGTGAAAGTATTATCAGTCTCTGCGTACTTTCATCACAGCCGACTGCTGTAAAACACACTTTGTTGAGGAATGTCGCGTCGCGGTGTTGACAGACAACGTGCGCCGTGTTAAGACGTTGTTCTTATTATTTTAATAAATAACTTTTCTTGTTCGGGATGTTGTGTGGATCTGCTGTTTTGGGATCGGCGTTGTGGTAAAATGTGTCTCTGGGAGTTTTAGCTGCTGTGTAAGCATTGGCTGCACAATACAGTCCTCCTCCTCTCCCTCCTCCTCCTCTTCCTCCTCCTCTCTGTCTTGTGTTGTCTCCCATTTGCACCTCCTCCCCCTCATCCTCCTCCTCCCTCTCCTCCCCCTGTCTCCCCTCTCTCCTCCGCTCTGCTCTTTGCTCCCCCCCCGTCTCGTCTATCGAGTTGCATATTTATTTATTCCTCTGTTACATGTTGCTCTCTCTCTCTCTCTCTCTCTCTCTCTCTCTCTCTCTCTCTCTCTCTTCACACTCTCTCTCTCTCTCTCTCTCTCTCTCTCTCTCTCTCTCTCTCTCTCTCTCTCCCTCTCTCTCTCTCTCTCTCTCTCTCTCTCTCTCTCTCTCTCTCTCCCTCTCTCTCTCTCTCTCTCTCTCTCTCTGTTTTTCCCTCACTGTGTCAAACACTCTCTCTCTCTCTCTCTCTCTCTCTCTCTCTCTGTTTTTCCCTCACTGTGTCAAACACTATCTCTCTCTCTCTCTCTCTCTCTCTCTCTCTCTCTCTGTTTTTCCCTCACTGTGTCAAACACTATCTCTCTCTCTCTCTCTCTCTCTCTCTCTCTGTTTTTCCCTCACTGTGTCAAACACTATCTCTCTCTCTCTCTCTGTTTTTCCCTCAGTGTGTCAAACACTCTCTCTCTCTCTCTCTCTCTCTCTCTCTCTCTCTGTTTTTCCCTCACTGTGTCAAACACTATCTCTCTCTCTCTCTCTGTTTTTCCCTCACTGTGTCAAACACTCTCTCTCTCTCTCTCTCTCTCTCTCTCTCTCTGCTACACTCAATTCAATTTCTCTCTCTCTGTTACACTCTCTCTCTCTCTCTCTCTCTGTGTACATGTACATGGTCTCTCTGCTCTCGTTTTTGAAGTGTGACACAGAAGAGCAGGGCCTGCCGGTCGCGGGCAGCGGTCGCCGTGGCGATGCTGCGATGATGCCGCGATGCCGCAGCGCCGCAGCGTGACTCACTTTAAACATCCTCTCTCTCTCTCTGTTCTCCCGCTCGCCCGTCGACCCGCGGGGCCTTCCGGCGTGAAAGCGTGTGGCGTGACAACGTGTACTTATGGAAAGACTGTGTGTGTGTGTGCGTGCGTGTGTGTGTGTGCACGCGTGTGTGTGTGTGTGTGTTGTCACGCTGCAATTCAAGCAACGGCGGTGAGAGAATGTCAATGTGATCCTCGATTGTCACTCATTCTCTCCCTCTATCTCTGGCTCCTCGAGTTCCCTTCCTACGCACCTTTGTGTCAGGAAGAAAATGCGAAATGATTTCCCACACGAGAGACGCAATGAACTCTCGTTCTGGTGTTGTTGTTGTTGTTCTTCTTCTTCTTTTTATTATCGTATCTTATTGTGTTTCGGTCATCACCCCAACGCACATCTCCCTGGAGAGACGTCCATGTGGACGCGGGGCAGCTTGCAGGTCGCCGGTTATTCCGTCTCTCCGCTCTCTCCTCTCCTCTGCCGCCATGCGATGCTTCTGTGATTGTTTCCGCTGAAAGACGTCTCGCGCGCCCACGTGAACGGCGGCAAACGTCGAGATAAATCCGGCGCTAATTCTGTTGTCTCCCGATTGGCACGTATGGGAGGGGGTGCTGAAGTCCCTCCTCAGCCCACGTGGAGGCCTTGGCAGCCTGGTGACTTCACAATACACTTTGCTCTATTTATTCATGACTAGATCTAGAGTTGGACACAACAACACCATGAAACACCATTAACATTAAATATACATGTGCAGGTGTCCAGACAAACCATCCAATCACATGCCGTGCAGGCGTGAACTACAGCAGTTCACAGAGGCGTCTTTGCTCCGGTGGAAATCTCCCTATCAAAGCGGCCGTCATCAGCACGTTGTCGCCGCCTCTCTCACCACCGCCTCTCTCTCCGGCGACTATTACGGTCTCGCGCATCTGCGGTGTTCTGCTGTCAATTCCGTTTTATTTCCATTGTGTGTGTGTGTGTGTGTGTGTGTGTGTGTGTGTGTGTGTGCGTGTGTGTGTGGTTCTGGGTTGTTGTCTC
>PIJE02001809.1:28988-31488 GCA_002895965.2 Coryphaenoides rupestris
CTCACTCTCTCACACACACACACACACACGTGTCCTCATATCCCCAGTGGTCTCTCTCTCCCCCCCCCCCCCCCCCCCCCCCCCCCGTCTCTTCACCCACTCTGACCTCTGTCTTGTTGTCGGTGCCAAAATAGAATATTCTCCCGGCACCCTGGACTGTCTTTAGCATTCTCATTCGCACAAAGGCCAGATCACATGCAGTACTAATACTGTCTGGGGCGAGTTCACATGCAGTACTAATACTGTCTGGGGCGAGTTCACATGCAGTACTAATACTGTCTGGGGCGAGTTCACATGCAATACTAATACTGTCTGGGGCGAGTTCACATGCAGTACTAATACTGTCTGGGGCGAGTTCACATGCAATACTAATACTGTCTGGGGCGAGTTTACATGCAGTACTAATACTGTCTGGGGCGAGTTTACATGCAATACTAATACTGTCTGGGGCGAGTTTACATGCAGTACTAATACTGTCTGGGGCGAGTTTACATGCAGTACTAATACTGTCTGGGGCGAGTTTACATGCAGTACTAATACTGTCTGGGGCGAGTTTACATGCAGTACTAATACTGTCTGGGGCGAGTTTACATGCAGTACTAATACTGTCTGGGGCGAGTTTACATGCAATACTAATACTGTCTGGGGCGAGTTTACATGCAATACTAATACTGTCTGGGGCGAGTTTACATGCAATACTAATACTGTCTGGGGCGAGTTCACATGCAGTACTAATACTGTCTGGGGCGAGTTTACATGCAGTACTAATACTGTCTGGGGCGAGTTTACATGCAATACTAATACTGTCTGGGGCGAGTTCACATGCAGTACTAATACTGTCTGGGGCGAGTTTACATGCAATACTAATACTGTCTGGGGCGAGTTTACATGCAGTACTAATACTGTCTGGGGCGAGTTTACATGCAATACTAATACTGTCTGGGGCGAGTTTACATGCAATACTAATACTGTCTGGGGCGAGTTTACATGCAATACTAATACTGTCTGGGGCGAGTTTACATGCAGTACTAATACTGTCTGGGGCGAGTTTACATGCAATACTAATACTGTCTGGGGCGAGTTTACATGCAATACTAATACTGTCTGGGGCGAGTTTACATGCAGTACTAATACTGTCTGGGGCGAGTTTACATGCAGTACTAATACTGTCTGGGGCGAGTTTACATGCAATACTAATACTGTCTGGGGCGAGTTTACATGCAGTACTAATACTGTCTGGGGCGAGTTACATGCAATACTAATACTGTCTGGGGCGAGTTTACATGCAGTACTAATACTGTCTGGGGCGAGTTTACATGCAGTACTAATACTGTCTGGGGCGAGTTTACATGCAGTACTAATACTGTCTGGGGCGAGTTTACATGCAATACTAATACTGTCTGGGGCGAGTTTACATGCAGTACTAATACTGTCTGGGGCGAGTTTACATGCAATACTAATACTGTCTGGGGCGAGTTTACATGCAATACTAATACTGTCTGGGGCGAGTTTACATGCAATACTAATACTGTCTGGGGCGAGTTTACATGCAATACTAATACTGTCTGGGGGCGAGTTTACATGCAATACTAATACTGTCTGGGGCGAGTTTACATGCAGTACTAATACTGTCTGGGGCGAGTTTACATGCAGTACTAATACTGTCTGGGGCGAGTTCACATGCAGTACTAATACTGTCTGGGGCGAGTTTACATGCAGTACTAATACTGTCTGGGGCGAGTTTACATGCAATACTAATACTGTCTGGGGCGAGTTTACATGCAGTACTAATACTGTCTGGGGCGAGTTTACATGCAATACTAATACTGTCTGGGGCGAGTTTACATGCAGTACTAATACTGTCTGGGGCGAGTTTACATGCAATACTAATACTGTCTGGGGCGAGTTTACATGCAGTACTAATACTGTCTGGGGCGAGTTTACATGCAATACTAATACTGTCTGGGGCGAGTTTACATGCAGTACTAATACTGTCTGGGGCGAGTTTACATGCAATTACTAAATACTGTCTGGGGCGGTTAATGCAGTACTAATTACTGTCTGGGGCGGAGTTTACATGCATACTAATACTGTCTGGGGTGAGTTCACATTGCAAGTACTAATTACTGTCTGGGGCGATTTTGACATGCAGTACTAATACTGTCTGGGGCGAGTTTGACATGCAGTACTAATACTGTCTGGGGCGGAGTTTACATGCATTACTAAATACTGTCTGGGGGGAGTTTACATGCCCCAGTACTAATACTGTCTGGGGGCGAGTTGACATGCGGTACTAATACTGTCTGGGGCGAAGTTGACATGCAAGTACTTAATTACTTGTCTGGGGGCGAGTTTACATGCCAATACTTAGATACTGTCTGGGGCGAGTTGACATGCAGTACTAATACTGTCTGGGGCGAGTTTACATGCATACTAATACTGTCTGGGGCGAGTTTACATGCAATACTAATACTGTCTGGGGCGAGTTACATGCATACTA
>PIJE02001809.1:34794-63643 GCA_002895965.2 Coryphaenoides rupestris
CCTGCATGGGTGTGTCATATGCGTATGTATGTATGTGTGCGAAGGATTGTGTGTGTGTGTGTGTGTGTGTGTGTGTGTGTGTGTGTGTGTGTGTGTGTGTGTGTGTGTGTGTGCGCGCGCGTGCGTGCATGCGCGCACTGTGTGTGCATGCGCGCACTGTGTGTGCGCGCACTGTGTGTGCGCGCACTGTGTGTGCGCGCACTGTGTGTGTGTGTGTGTCCGCATGCGTTATTTGTGTTTTTGATTCATTCAAGTGTGTGCAAGCCTTTCGTCGCTTTGCACAGATTGTTGATGTCTTACTGTGTGTGAGTATGCAATTTTGTATGTGTGTATGCACGTGCACAAATTATGTGTGTGTGTGTGTGTGTATGTTGGCACATCTGTGTTTGTGCTTGTGTGTCTTATGTCTTATGTACACGCACGCACGCATGTGTGTGTGTGTGTGTGTGTGTGTGTGTGTGTGTGCGTGTGTGTGTGTATATTCGCCAAGGGGAGCCCAGAGGGGTGTCTCAGCACGGTACTGGAGACTCAAAAGATGAGCAGCAGGTTAGCGTCCGTGCAACAGAAGCTGCACCGGGCGAGCCTTGTTCCCCCTGCAGCTGCACTCAGAACAGAACAGAACAGAACAGAACCTCCTCCTCCTCCTCCTCCCTGTGGAGCCGTGGGTGGCTGTGTCCTCCGGCCCTCCAGACCTCGGGACCTCCGGCCCCCCCAGACCTCCAGCGCCCCAGACCCTCTGCCCCCCAGCATCTTCATGTCTCTTCTCCTTTTCTGTGTCTTTCTAATTCAATCCTGTTCCTTCTCAAAGATTTATCGTGCTTTTGATGGAGAGCGTTGAAAGAGCGACCCATGCGGGAGCTGAACTCATTCTGCGATCCGTCGGGGAGAGGGTGGGGGGGGGGGGGGGGGCTCTCATCTCGGGTAACCGTGGCGACGTGGTGAATACGAGACCAAGGACTGGCACGTCGTGAGTTATAACGACGCAGTGTGATCTATTAGTGTCATGAACGTAACGTCGTTGTTGTCCCGGCGGTTGTATTGCGTCGGTATGCATTATTAACGCGGGGCTAGCATGCTCAGGGGATTCAACGCACGCGCGCGCGTTGGGCGGGAGTTAGCTTGTTGCTCAGTGTTGCGCGCGGCGGGTTAGCGGGGTCGCGGGGTCGCGGGTTAGCGGGGTAGCGGCGGCGGCTAACGTCGGCGCGAAGCCTGAAAGCGTTTGCTAACACGCCTGCTGATAACAGGAATTACAGGCTCACCTTTTTGCATCCTCCACTTTACGAAACAGACAGACAACGTGTACAGTAACAATGATTCTATCTGATTTGACAGAGTTATTATTTTGTGTTTGTTCAAGGCTGCCTCGGTGCTGATATTGAATTTAAAAATGAATACGAGCTCATCCCAACCGCCACTACCTCCAAAAACCGTTTCATGGCTCCATGTCTCCTCCTGCGTTTTAACATTTTAATCGGAAGCGACCTGCGCTGAGTTCTCGTCCTCCAGGATGCCCACAGGTAGAGCGATGAATCACTCATGAATACTTATTATTACTAATTATTACTATTATTATTATTGTTATTATTATTGCTATTTTCTGAGTAGTTTGTCCTTTGCCAGTGCATACATTAATACAAGAAGAATAGAGGGGTGACATTTACAACGCACACACACACACACACACACACACACACACACACACACACACACACACACACACACACACACACACACACGCAGGCATGTACACACACACACACACACACACACACACACACACACACACACACGCACACGCAGGCATGTACACACACTTACACACACACACACACACACACACACACACACACACACACACACACACACACACACACACACACACGCAGGCATGTACACACACTTACACACACACACACACACACACACACACACACACACACACACACACACACACACACACACACACACACACACACACACACACACACACACACACACACACACACACACACACACACACACACACACACACACACACACACACACACACACACACACACACACACACACACGCAGGCATGTACACACACTTACACACACACACACACACACACACACACACACACACACGCAGGCAGTAACACGGAATTATTACGGAGCCCCATCAGAGGCATGTAAGGAGCGGCACCCCCACCCATCCAAGAAACACAACGCAGGCCGAATTTAAACAGCGCACCCTCTCCCAGAATCCCGAGCGACACTCCAATTACCAAAAGGAAAGCGGACATTTTACACAGACGCCGAGGCCACACAACCCCACAAATAGCGCCTACCACAAGAAACGGCCGAAATTAAGAGGGAGGGCACGCAGCCCCACCCGGATAACAAGAGAAACGCGCGCAAAGAAGATATCAAACAGCGCACCCCCCCCCCCAGAACCGGCGAATTAACAGCGCACCCCCCCCCATCAGAACGGCGAATTAACAGAGCCCCCCCCCATCAGAACCGCGAATTAACGGAGCAGCATTGTTTTTCTAAATAAACATTTTGTTAACATGTCTGCTTCAGTATACTTAAAGAACAGAGAAACAAATAAGATTCAGTTTTTATTTGAGTTATGACAGAACAGGTAGTAACAAAATATACAATTACAAAAACAAGATCACTCGTATCGCGATGTAGTCCGCCATTGTTCTTGTTGTGCTCGCGTTGCTGGGAAGGCGGAGACTTATACAGACGTACAGTGACGTAATGACGTGGGGGCGGGTTGGCTCTCGAGGCTCTCTAGCCGGTGGAAAAGCAAACCGGTTCTTAAGTTGAACCAGCTCCGAACTGGCACTAGCACCAGCCCAGAACCAGCTCTCGGTTCACTTTGGTGGAAAACCCGTGTGATGACGTAATGTAGAAGACTGATGTTACAAGCTGAGCTGAGCAGATTCGTTTCACCGTTACCATCATGTGGATGGCACACCAGTCACCGGGCATGTCACTTACCCCGTCCCACCCTCCGCGACGCAGCGTATACTCTCTCTCACTTCTGACGAGGCACAGCCAGCCGCCCCCCCCTCAGGTAATCCTCAGTGAAACCGTACGCGATCGAGATGAGTGAATCCCGCCACGCACGCCGCCTGTGAACAGCAGCACGAAGAAGGTAAGCGGTAAGTGTAGAGCGCGAAGATAATGCTTGTCCGTCGAACCGGTAGGCGAGGGTACTACTCTCCGCGACTGTCCGGGGCGCTTGATAGCTCGCATCCATCTGCTATGCCAGCGACCGGTAGGGTGCCGTTGCTAATCAGGTTATGATTACATTTCTGCGAGTAGAGGGGTGACTAGACACGCACATACACACACTTACACACACATTACACACACTTACACACACACACACACACACACACACACACCACACGCAGGCTTAAACACACACACACACACACACACACACACACACACACACACACGCAGGCATGTACACACACTTACACACACACACAACACACGCAGGCATGTACACACACTTACACACACACACACACACACACACACACACACACACACACACACACACACACACACACACACACACACACACACACTCACACACTCCCTCCTTGCATCACCTCCCTCCATTACCCGGGGGTCAACCCTCCCTCCCTCAGGGTGGTCTGTCGGCTAATTATCCCTCCTTGAAGAAGAAGGGTCCTTACTCCCTCCTGTGAGACACATGTGGCGGGAGGAGGAGACACACAGAGAGGCAGGGGAGTGGAGGGTGGTGGAGGAGGGTGGAGGAGGGTGGAGGAGGAGTCAGCGCTCATGTGACAGAGTCTGGTTATCGGAGAAGCCCTCTCCAAACCAGACACAAGCCGGGACCAATGGGAGCGCGGCGGCGATGGCTTAAAACTGCTCTGGGGACAGTTTGAGAGCTGCGGAAGAGAACACTTACACAATTTAACACAGTTTAACAGCCCCATCTCCTCTCTCTCTCTCTCTCTCTCTCTCTCTCTCTCTCTCTCTCTCTCTCTCCCCTCTCTCTCTCTCTCTCTCTCTCTCTCTCTCTCTCTCTCTCTCTGTACCTCTGCTCCCTATGTCTCTCTGTCGCCGTTGAGAAGTGGTGCATTCACACACCTGCGAACCTAAAATTAGCGAGGATCCTAATTTACGGCGCGTTATGTTTTTGGATGTTTAGCAGATGATGGTTTAGGTGTTGTTGTTTAGGTGTTTCGGTGACTCCAAGCCCGGAAAGTTCCAGGTTTGATTCCCCAACGTCTCCACTGATCTGACTTTGGAGAGACATCCCTGAGGAGGATGCCCTCACCAATACAACGTGTCTGCTAAATGACTTCATTGTACAGTAATGGCACAAAAAGGTGACAAACATTTTCCAATTTCTATAAAACCGTCGTGTGTTTCAAAAGGTGGTGGATGCTGAGAAAACTGGCAGTCATCTAGCAGGACATGTAGTTTGTGGCGTCTGTCCTTCTGAAGACAATAGACTCAGGAAGAAGGTTAAAGGTGCATCTCCACGAAGAACACCTTCTTGTCTTCTCTCCTGCAGGCTTTCAACGGCCCCTTTAAAGGAGACATATTATACCACCAGGTGATTGTGATACGTGACAAGCGGTTTCAGAATCTCTGGTTTTTGACCTCACAAGTAGGGTCGTCCACCCAGATGTACGACGGATAGATCAGCCGACCAAAGTTGCTGCTACAGTCCACCGGGGGTCGGCTGGTAGGCCGACCTATCCAGCGTACTTCTCGGTGGACACTCCCCACTTGTGATGTCAGACGTAGCTCGTTTGACTCGTACTTGGATCGTATTGTGCCCAATTGAAATGACTGCGACATCATTATGAGGCGAAACCCATCATCATCAACATCATCATCATCATCATCATCATCATCGTGTTCTGCGCACGTTGGTCATCGCGACCGGCTCGGGGGGCCCCCACATGTGATCGGAGGTGTGAAGCCGAACCGGTGCAGGGGCCCGTGTGCAGGGGGGCCAGATGGCGGATGGTGGGACCGCAGCGTCGGAGTTCTGCTCTTGTTGGATGAATATTTAATCACGAGGGGTCAGGTTGTGAAATTATTTAGTGTTTCCCGATTGGATGTGAGGAATTATGCGACGAATGACTCAGACGTACGCGCAGTTAGGCCAAGTGAATGTGTGACAGGTGCTAATCCACGGCGTTGGTTGGCGTGCGATATGAACTCTCGCTTCATAAATATGCCATCGAAGTGCAGTTTTGTGTGTAAAGTAATGTGTCTTAAATACAAGGTTAGGCTATAGGCTCCTGGGGGGTGGGTGGGTGGGGGGGTTGGTTGACGCTTATAGCTTCACCTTTACTGACCGGTATAACGAGATTAACTCTCCTGCACACGTCATGAGCCGACTACAGGAGAGAGAGAGAGAGAGAGAGAGAGAGAGAGAGAGAGAGAGAGAGAGAGAGAGAGAGAGAGAGAGAGAGAGAGAGAGAGAGAGAGACTACAGCAGGAGAACCTCAGAGACTTTGAGACGAGAGAGACAGTGTGAGAGAGAGAGAGAGAGAGAGAGACCTGTATATATTTAGTTCTTTATCTTTAAGTATATTTTAGATACTCATGTTGATACTCATATTTGATTGCAATATTGCAGCTCGGTTTCTTTGTTATAGAATATCTACAAATGTACATTTGTCAATGGACAATTGTAAATTAGATTTGCTTTGTTTTTATTTTTATTTACCACTCGCTTTGGCAATGAAAATGTACGTCTCCCATGCCAACAAAGCTCTTTAAAATTGAGAGAGAGCGAGAGAGAGAGAGAGAGAGAGAGAGAGAGAGAGGGAGAGAGAGAGAGAGAGGGAGGGGGGGAGGGAGAGAGAGAGGGAGAGGGAGAGAGAGAGAGAGAGAGAGAGAGAAGACAGAGACAGAGAGAGAGAGAGAGAGAGAGAACTCAGACACAGAGAGAGAGAGAGAGAGAGAAGAGAGAGAGAGAGAGAGAGAGAGAGAGAGAGAGAGAGAGGGAGAGAGAGAGAGAGAGAGAGAGAGGAGAGAGAGAGAGAGAGAGAGAGAGAGAGAGAGAGAGAGAGAGAGACACCGGTGAACAGCTGAGTCTCGCCCCCTCCTCCCTGGTATTCCCGTCATCACCAGCAGTGGAGTAACGCTGCAGTCCGTGAAGTCGTTGATTGTTTCCCGCCGCCGGGCTGAGAGACACGAGGTGCTGGAGGAATCCGAGGGCTTACTGGACGGATGGCGGGATGCATGTAAACACGGAGCCCGACATGGTAGGATGTTATTGTGTGTGTGTGTGTGTGTGTGTGTGTGTGTGTGTGTGTGTGTGTGTGTGTGTCTCAGAGTGTGTGTGTGTGTGTCTAAGAGTGTATGTGTGTCTCAGAGTGTGTGTGTGTGTGTGTGTGTGTGTGTGTGTCTAAGAGTGTGTGTGTCTGTGTGTGTGTGTGTGTCTATGTGTGTGTCTAAGAGTGTGTGTGTGTGTGTGTGTGTCTAAGAGTGTGTGTGTGTGTGTGTGTGTGTCTCAGAGTGTGTGTGTGTGTGTTTATGTGTGTGTCTAAGAGTGTGTGTGTGTGTGTGTGTGTGTGTGTGTGTGTCTAAGTGTGTGTGTGTGTGTGTCTAAGAGTGTGTATGTGTGTGTGTGTGTGTGTCTCAGAGTGTGTGTGTGTGTGTTTATGTGTGTGTCTAAGAGTGTGTGTGTGTGTGTGTGTCTAAGAGTTGTGTGTGTGTGTGTGTGTCTAAGAGTGTGTGTGTGTGTGTGTCTAAGAGTGTGTGTGTGTGTGTGTGTGTCTAAGAGTGTGTGTGTGTGTGTGTGTGTGTGTGTCTAAGAGTGTGTGTGTGTGTCTATGTGTGTGTCTAAGAGTGTGTGTGTGTGTGTGTGTCTAAGAGTGTGTGTGTGTGTGTGGGTCTATGTGTGTGTGTCTAAGAGTGTGTCTGTGTGTGTGTCTGAGTGTGTGTGTGTGTCTATGTGTGTGTGTCTAAGAGTGTGTCTGTGTGTGTGTGCGTAATGAGCATTGCGCGCAAACACACACACATAGACACACACAGACACACACTTTAGCTGTACAACTCAGCCATGGCCCGTCTGACTTCAACCACTGGTCTGAAGCGCTTTAATTGGTCGGTGCCAAGCGGCTAATAATCTGTGGCCATCCTAACCATGAAATCCTGCCTGATGAACTCCGCCAGGGCCCAGTGGGACCCCCCCCCCCCTATACGATTGACAGCTGAATTAACGTGTACTATTGGTCAGTTTATTGATGTATTTGTGGTGACAAGTACAGGGAAACATTGACAGTTGCAGGAGCAGTGACCGATGTACTGTACTGTACTGTACTGTACGCGTGTTTAGAGCCGAAGCTAATTTCCAACACCGGTTCCTTGGTCATTAAGATTACCTGACACGTTGTCATTACACATTAACCTTCATGCACACGGAAAACAAACAAACAAACAAACAAACAAATGGTATATCCGTGTGTCCTACAATCGTGTTAAACGTTTGGGAATAGAGTCTTGTTAAGTCGTGAGGTTATAGCGCGGTTCTGTGGTCCGGTCGAGCGCGTTGCGTTCTCTCCACGTGTTGAATTTGTGTCGGGTGTCCGCTTGGAACTTGGCTGATACCTCATCTGCTTGGACGTACTGTTGTTCCACGCATTCACGGATACGTGGTTTTAAATTAACGACCCACAGACAGTCAGACAACAGGTAGGAGAGCCTGTTCATGTATCAGACTTTCACTACATTTTGCATCGGATGCATTAATTAATTAATTCATGCATTCGTTCATTAATCATTCATTTCTCCCTAATCATGCATCCGCTCACCCATAATTAATACAGCATCTATTCATCATTCATGCATTCATTCATTTTAATCGCATCAACGTGAGACCGTCTCTCGCCTGAGATCTCGTTTACGGTCGAGTCGTCGACCGTAAGATTGTGTTTGTTTTGACCGGAGCTCTTAAGGACGTCTCCATCAGCAGCAGCACTCAGACCACGGGGGGTTCCTCGCAGCGAGCGGCGTGTAAAGCCCACAGCGTTCTGTTCTGGCGCCATCCATACGGAGAGAGAGCTACCGCTGGGCGAGAAACACGGCGCGGTACGACGTGATCGATACCGCCGACCCCCCCGTCGATACCACCGCCCGCGACGGAGGGCATTCAGACCAGCACTCAGGGACGTGCCGCCGGCTGGCTGAGGTCAGGTGGTGGTCGGGACGGAAATACTTCTGGAGGAGAACAACCGATCGCCGAGTGTGTGTGCATTTCATTCAGACTCGCAGCCGATCCAAGGATGGTTTTTTTAATTTATTTAACCAGTGCCTGTTGGCAGGAGGGTTTTTTTTTTTCTTCCATCGTCCAAGGTGAACATTATCTTTTTTTTAAAGTGATTTAATGAGTCGCGTAACGACCTCGCCACGGCTGCGCGTCCGTGCGGCGGACGGACCTTCTGCCTCCAGGACGTCGTCCGCCTTTGTCCTCGCTCCTATCCGCAATATTCCGTCTCGACGGAATATTCCAGCCGCGTGATGACAGTGTACTTTGACTCCCGGCTCAAAACTTGTGAGGGTTGTGGGTTTGACCCCCCCCCCCACCCCGGAACCAAGATGCTCAACAGTGATGTGTAATCTGGATTCTAAGTCACTTGAGCCAAAACGTCTCTGTTGAATATTAGTATTCTGTGACTCACGCCGTTGTTCTGAACCACCGACAACAACCACACATTATTGAGATATGAGGCGATTTCATTGAAATACGTTTCATGACAGCTACTATCTGGGGGGCTGTGTGTCAGCTTTTGATAAATCTATCTTTCGCTCGATTTACTGGTCGTATTTTCAGATCATTATCAGACTACCTTTAAATTAAATGTCAGTACACACGTTCCGAGACAAAGTTAAAAATAGCCCCGCTGAGCGAGTAAATCGGCACATTTAGGTTGGATTTTATTTCATTCGTCAGCATTGTTAAGCTTCCCACTTAGACGCGTGAGTCACCCGTTTCCCCCGCGGTCTGGATCAAGACGCGAGCTAGCTCGGCGTTAGCGCTCTCCTTAAGTCACTTTTCCCTCCGTTTCTGGGGAGCCGGTACACCTGAATACTTGGCGAAAACTTTTTCAGTCGCAAACTGTAAAAGGTTATGAGGTTAAGGTTGGGGGGCGAGGCTGGGGGGGGGGGAGCAATACGTTAACAATCAGAGTTTTGGTCAAGAGTCAATCGTGTTCTCCGCGAATGTGTCCGTCTCTGTTTAGATGCGCGTTTTGTACTCGAGGTGCGAGACATAACCGGTACAACGGCCCATCTTCGCTCACTACTCGACGAGATGAGAAGGCTCCAGACGCCAGCCTTGCGCCGGAGGAACGTGATGATGAAGATGATGACCCCCACGCGCGCGCAAGCCGTGCGCCAAAATCGTTTCGCACTCGACGCCCCCACCCCTCGCCTCCACCGACGCCCACCCCTCGCCTCCACCGACGGTCATCCGAGCCGCCGTAACCAATCACGCTCTCCAATTCAAGTTGTTCTCTGCTGACCGAGTGGCGTTTCTTTGTCGGCTTTTCCCCCGCTCTGTTTGTGTCAACAACATCACCGTTGTGCCAGAGAGCCAATCAGCTCTCTTGTGCGGAGAGAGGGGCTACGCTCGTGTGTCGTGTGATAAGTGGCGTCGGCATTGCTTTGACGTTCCCATTGGGCTTTTATGTCGGAAATAGACAACAGCCATAGACAACAGTCTGTTTATCGGGTTACCGCGTTCGTCTCGTTCCGAAACAGATTCCCCGAGTGTCAGTGTGTGGATAAGAAGACTCCGATTAGCAAGGGAACGACGAATGACCTGCGAACGAACGGCAGCGTCTTCCGTCGCGCGCGAAACGCGGCGGCGAGGACGACGACGACGACGACGACGACAACACGAGGCGGACCGTAACCTAGTTTAGTTTGGACACCCTCCAGTGTGTGGGAAGGAGAGCGCAGCGAGGTTCGGGCGTCCGCCTCGCAGCCGAATGCTTCTCGGTTTGAACCCCCCGCCCGCGCGTACGCAGACAATCGGCGTCGTCGGGGAAAGATGCCGAAAACCTGCTCGTGAATGACATGTACCTCGTTATGTGACTGGATAAAGACACTCAACTTCTGACACTGAATCTGTGGTATTTCAAGAATAAAAACTACTTCCATCAAAGGTTTTCACTACAATAGGAGACCATTCCATGTATGTATGCATGTATGTATGCATGTATGTATGCATGCATGTATGCATGCATGTATGTATGCATGTATGCATGTATGTATGCATGTATGCATGTATGTATGCATGTATGTATGCATGTATGTATGCATGTATGTATGCATGTATGTGCATGTATGTATGCATGTATGTATGCATGTATGCATGTATGTATGCATGTATGTATGTACGTACCTCACCTTTGTGCAAGCGATTACAAAAGCTGCACGCGAGGCTAATAACAGCATTGTTGCGTCCTTGTGCGCGGGCCCATTTTGAATTTGCGAAATGTCAAAGGTCCCACCGCCGCAGAGATTAGCGTCGGACCGTCCGCTGCTATTATTAGAGTTGCCATTTCAATCAGCCGAAAACTAATTAGCACGACATTCATTTTCGTGTCGATGTTATTCCGAACGTATTTACCGGGAGGTGCTGACGGAACGCCTGTAACCCGCATGGCGGAAACGATGTACGATGTCACTGCTACAGGTGTAGCTGCCAGCCAGTAAGACCACCGTGTGTCCGTACCACTGTTTGGTTATTTAGTTATGACGCTTTTCAACCAAACAAACCCCACGGCGTGACCTCAGACTGGAGCTGACTGACGCAGGCGGGATTCCGGGGTCGTAAGGGTCGAGATTTCACACACCTGCGATTGACAGGTCAAAGATGGATTCCCCCCGAACCAATTATGGACACGTCGACCCTGATTGGTCGGAAATGAGCTGAGATGGGAGTGGCCTGGAATCAAAACGGAGGCAGTAGCAGTCAACTCATTTCACTCTCTAAATATCCGACGACAACGGGGGGAATCGAACCTGGGACCTTGATTTTAGGCCGAGCCACTATCCCTACACCGTATTTTATCCACCCCGCGACGCCGTCACCTTTGCACCTTAACCACAGTGTGCACTCCGAGACTCCTGAATTACGAACGTCGCTCCTGGAGAGCGCATGCGGATGAGAATAAAACACCGGATTTAAGAGGGGATGTTCCTCTTCAATTCAGGGAACGAATAAAGAAGGACAGGATGGTATGGCCGTGGTGCAGCACTGACAGAAGATAAGAGATGAGATGCACTTCACAAACCCCCCAGACGGGATCTCATGACGAGGATGAGAAAGAGAGAGAAAACACATTTGGCGATCGGGAAAAACTTGTAGTGAAGTAAATAAGGGAAAATATATCTATAAACCCAAGTAGCCATTATGCATTAGAGGATATTGGAGCGTGCCGAAGTGAAACATATCCCCTAATTCAGTGTGACAGAGTGTGTGTGTGTGTGTGTGTGTGTGTGTGTGTGTGTGTGTGCGTGTGTGCGTGTGTGTGTGTGTGTGGGGTTGGTGGGTGGTTCTTCTAATCCCTGGGCTACACTCGTCTCATGACCACCATTTTAAATCTTTTAACCCCCCCTGGCTGAGCTGGGGCTAAGCGGGATGTCATGGCCGCCTCCTCCTCCTCCTCCTCATCCTCCTCGTCATCCTCCTTCACGCGCAGGCTGGCATTTTAAGAGAGCGGCGTCCCACGTGTCACATGACCGCGCGCCCGCCACAACGAGACCACTTAAGACCACACACACGGACACACACACGGACGGACACACACACACACACACACCCTCTTAAATGCCAGCAGCTGACATCTGAGGGGTAAGAAGTACCCAAACGTCGGGTAAGAACAGAGAACGGTGAACTGGTACGATTCGATGTACAATTCGATGTACGATTCCATGTACATAAGGTAGTTGCCGATAAAAATAACAAAGAAATGAATCGGGAGGCGCTATGAAAGTATAGCAGAGAATAACTAAAAACTGTTGACCAAAAAAACAACCAAAAATGTGAACGCGACCCGTTCCGATGAAGACAGTCGAGAATAACTAAAATCGCTGCAGATAAAACGACGCAGAAAACACCATTTGAAGCGTTCGGCTGACCGATGCACGGCCTAAATGTCTTAAAATGAATCATTCCGATAGAGTTCACCGAGGTTTCCAAAACGCTGAGATCACCGACGAGGCTGTGTGCTGATAATTCGTCATCGTTTATGTCCTCGTGAAGTTGGGATTACTGCACGGTCAGAACCAAATGATTGTGTAATTGCTCCCAGCGCAGAGGCCCGGAGTTTCACATTAGCGCCTAAGAGTGACGGATGCGTCCGAGAGTCGTGACATTTGGTGGTTTAAAGAGACGGCGGCTCGGGCGAGGACAACCGAGACCTCTCGTCGGCCACTTCCCGTTTCCCACAAACGGGAAGTCACCTGACCGTACGGCCGACCTCAGCAGGGGTCGCACCTCGAGGTCATCTGAGGCCGACCTTGTTACTCCCACATGAGGTAAATTCACAAAACAAAAGATACAAAGTCTTGTGGTCCTACCCGGCAGTACCTTATGAATAAGGTCAACTGAAAGTCAGCATCTTTAGCATCGGTAGAACATGCGTGTATATGCGGCCGAGAGACACGAAAAAGAATACATTAACGAGCTAATTAACAGAACTGCCCCGTTCCAATTAATTATTTACAATGAGAGCGAGGTCGGTGGTGTTTTGATGCTGGGAGCTCAGGGTGTTTCCCCAAAGGTAACCCGGCTACTATGTGATGTCGGCCGCGCACAGAAGAAGAAGATATTAGAATACGTTGACAGGTTGAGGGTAATATGCACTCACACATGCACACACACACACACGCACACGCATACGCACCCACACGCACACACACACACACACACACACACACACACACACTAAAGAAACAAGGGATCCATTCACTGGTGGGAAGAACAGCAAAAGAAGGAAAGTTTGTGGCTGTGCTGCTTATTAAACGAGATGAGGGAGATGCATTATTGAGCGGAGTCGGGCGTCTTTCCAAATTAATTCTGTGGATATTAAACTCGTCGAGGTGATCCTACTGTAAATTACCGGAGGGGGAAACGGTTTCCGCGAGAATATATCGGGAACAATACATATTTGCGTCTTTAGCGGGGGGAAGGCAAACATCGCGATCTCTCTCGCCGCGCGTCGGTGGCCCGCCCGTGGCTTCGGAGACGACGAACGCGAGACTTGTTTGAATATCATCCGACTTCCCACCGCGGCAAACTTTTTAAATTAGGAGATGGACACGCACACATTTCTCTTTTTTTTTTCTCCGCTGTCTTTAGACGCACGCCGCCCGGTGGTGATTATAATCATGTACGACGTCGTGCTGTGACGAGTTTAAATAAAGTTTGCGGTCGAGTGGAATAAAAAAAGAGAAAAGGAGCGACGACGGTAGACAACGTCACGGGGGGGGGGGGGGGGGGGGGAAGGGGGTAAGAAATGGCCCGACCTCGAACAAGGCAGAGGAGAAGGCGGACCCGGGATCGTACGAGGCTTGGCTACCCGGCAGTCCCTGATCACTCGGAGAGAGATTGGCCTCGCCTCCCCGGGGTGCCTGATCTGCATATAAATAGCCGTATTAGCTAAAAAAACATTACAATAACAGGAGAGCCGAGAAATATAATTTTATATTCACGTTCGCTTCGTTAGCGTGTGGCGTGTGTTCTGCAGCTTGGACACCGGACACCGGGGGGATTGCGATCCAGGGGGGGGCTCGAAAGAATATGATCGTCGCACGTAATGGATATGAATGTTGACATCTGATAAATCATCTGTGCACTGTGCAGGTGTGTGGTGGCAGTATTGTGGTCGCCGGTGATATCGAGTTAAATTCACCGCCGTTTACCACGCATGTCCCAGGCAACGACGGCACTTCCCCAAATCAATTCTCTCTATTCCGTCATCCAGCGCACACACACACACACACACACACACACTCCGAGAGCGTAGTGTCGGATGACAACAGTAGACAACAGTCTGTTTATCGGGCTACCGCGTTCGTCTCGTTCCGAAACAGATTCCCCGAGTGTCAGTGTGTGGATAAGAAGACTCCGATTAGCAGGAACGACGAATGACCTGCGAACGAACGAACGGTAATTTAACTCGATATCACCGGCGACCACAATACTGCCACCACACACCTGCACAGTGCACAGATGATTTATCAGATGTCAACATTCATATCCATTACGTGCGCCGATCATATTCTTTCGAGCCCCCCCCTGGATCGCAATCCCCCCGGTGTCCGGTGTCCAAGCTGCAGAACACACGCCACACGCTAACGAAGCGAACGTGAATATAAAATTATATTTCTCGGCTCTCCTGTTATTGTAATGTTTTTTTAGCTAATACGGCTATTTATATGCAGATCAGGCACCCCGGGGAGGCGAGGCCAATCTCTCTCCGAGATGATCAGGGACTGCCGGGGTAGCCAAGCCTCATACGATCCCGGGTCCGCCTTCTCCCTTCCTCTCATTTATCCTCCTTTCCCCCCCCCCCCCCCCCCCCCCCGTGACGTTGTCTACCGTCGTCGCTCCCTTTTCTCTTTTTTATTCCACTCGACCGCTAAACTTTATTTAAACTCGTCACAGCACGGACGTCGTACATGATTATAATCACCACCCAGCGGCGTCGTGCGTCTAAAGACAGCGAGAAAAAAAAAGAGAAATGTGTGCGTGTCCATCTCCTAATTTAAAAAGTTTGCCGCGGTGGGAAGTCGGATGATATTCAAACAAGTCTCGCGTTTCGTTCCGTCTCCGAAAGCCACGGGCGGCGGCCACCGACGCGCGCGGCGAGAGAGATCGCGAGTGTTTGCCTTCCCCCCCGCTAAAGACGCAATATGTATTGTTCCCGATATATTCTCGCGGAAACCGTTTCCCCCTCCGGTAATCATTACAGTAGGATCACCTCGACGAGTTTAATATCCACAGAATTTAATTTGGAAAGACGCCCGACTCCGCTCAATAATGCATCTCCCTCATCTCGTTTAATAAGCAGCACAGCCACAAACTTTCCTTCTTTTGCTGTTCTTCCCACCAGTGAATGGATCCCTTGTTTCTTTAGTGTGTGTGTGTGTGTGTGTGTGTGTGTGTGTGTGTGTGTGTGTGTGTGTTGTGTATGTGTGTGTCGTGTGCGCTTGTGCGTCGCGGGCGTGTCGTGTGCGTGCTGCGTGTGGTGAGTGCATATTACCCTCAACCTGTCAACGTAATCTCAATATCTTCTTCTTCTGTGCGCGGCCGACATCACATAGTAGCCGGGTTACCTTTGGGGAAACACCCTGAGCTCCCAGCATCAAAACACCACCGACCTCGCTCTCATTCTAAATAATTAATTTGGAACGGGGCAGTTCTGTTAATTAGCTCGTTAATGTATTCTTTTTCGTGTCTCGGCCGCATATCACGCATGTTCTACCGATGCTAAAGATGCTGACTTTCAGTTTGACCTTATTCATAAGGTACTGCCGGGTAGGACCACAAGACTTTGTATCTTTTGTTTTGTGAATTTACCTCATGTGGAGTAACAAGGTCGGCCTCAGATGACCTCGAGGTGCGACCCCTGCTGAGGTCGGCCGTACGGTCAGGTGACTTCCCGTTTTGTGGGAAACGGGAAGTGGCCGACGAGAGGTCTCGGTTGTCCTCGCCCGAGCCGCCGTCTCTTTAAACCGCCAAATGTCACGGACTCTCGGACGCATCCGTCACTCTTAGGCGCTAATGTGAAACGGCCGGGCCTCTGCGCTGGGAGCAATTACACAATCATTTGGTTCTGACCGCGCGATAATCCCAAACTTCACAGGGACAATAAACGATGACGAATTATCAGCACACAGCCCTCGTCGGTGATCTCAGCGTTTTGGAAACCTCGGTGAACTCTATCGGAATGATTCATTTTAAGACATTTAGGCCGTGCGTCGGTCAGCCGAACATTTTTGGTCGTTTTTTTGGTCAACAGTTTTTTTGTTATTCTCCGCTATACTTTCATAGCGCCTCCCGATTCATTTCTTTGTTATTTTTATCGGCAACTACGTTATGTACATCGAATCGTACATCGAATCGTACATCGAGTCGTACCAGTTCACCGTTCCAAACATATGTTTTTTTCTCTGTCTTACCCGACGTTTGGGTACTTCTTACCCCTCAGATGTCAGCTGCTGGCATTTAAGAGGGTGTGTGTGTGTGTGTGTGTCCGTCCGTGTGTGTGTCCGTGTGTGTGGTCTTAAGTGGTCTCGTTGTGGCGGGCGCGCGGTCATGTGACACGTGGGACGCCGCTCTCTTAAAATGCCAGCCTGCGCGTGAAGGAGGATGACGAGGAGGATGAGGAGGAGGAGGAGGAGGCGGCCATGACATCCCGCTTAGCCCCAGCTCAGCCAGGGGGGGTTAAAAGATTTAAAATGGTGGTCATGAGACGAGTGTAGCCCAGGGATTAGAAGAACCACCCACCAACCCCACACACACACACACACGCACACACGCACACACACACACACGGACACACACGCACACACACACACACAAGCCCCCAGACCCACACCTCTGTCACACTGAATTAGGGGATATGTTTCACTTCGGCACGCTCCAATATCCTCTAATGCATAATGGCTACTCCTAATATATTGGGTTTATAGATATATTTTCCCTTATTTACTTCACTACAAGTTTTTCCCGATCGCCAAATGTGTTTTCTCTCTCTTTCTCATCCTCGTCATGAGATCCCGTCTGTGGGTTTGTGAAGTGCTTCTCATCTCTTATCTTCTGTCAGTGCTGCACCACGGCCATACCATCCTGGACGGCGTCATATTGCGACGCGGGACGAGGGATGCTGTCCTTCTTTATTCGTTCCCTGAATTGAAGAGGAACATCCCCTCTTAAATCCGGTGTTTTATTCTCATCCGCATGCGCTCTCCTGGAGCGACGTTCGTAATTCAGGAGTCTCGGAGTGCACACTGTGGTTAAGGTGCAAAGGTGACGGCGTCGCGGGGTGGATAAAATACGGTGTAGGGATAGTGGCTCGGCCTAAAATCAAGGTCCCAGGTTCGATTCCCCCCGTTGTCGTCGGATATTTAGAGAGTGAAATGTGCCTGAGTTGACTGCTACTGCCTCCGTTTTTGATTCCAGGCCACTCCCATCTCAGCTCATTTCCGACCAATCGGGTCGACGTGTCCATAATTGGTTCGGGGGGAATCCGTCTTTGACCTGTCAATCGCAGGTGTGTGAAATCTCTCGACCCTTACGACCCCGGAATCCCGCCTGCGTCAGTCAGCTCCAGTCAGTCTGAAGGTCACGCAGTGGGGTTTGTTTGGTTGAAAAGCGTCATAACTAAATAACCAAACAGTGGTGCGTACACACGGGGCTGCGGTTTACTGGCTGGCAGCTACACCTGTAGCAGTGACATCGTACATCGTTTACGCCATGCGGGTTACAGGCGTTCCGTCAGCACCTCCCGGTAAATACGTTCGGAATAACATCGACACGAAAATGAATGTCGGCTAATTAGTTTTCGCTGATTGAAATGGCAACTCTAATAATAGCAGCGGACGGTCCGACGCTATCTCTGCGGCGGTGGGACCTTTGACATTTCGCAAATTCAAAATGTGCCCGCGCACAAGGACGCAACAATGCTGTTATTAGCCTCGCGTGCAGCTTTTGTAATCGCTTGCACAAAGGTGAGGTACGTACATACATACATGCATACATACATGCATACATGCATACATACATGCATACATGCATACATACATGCATACATGCATACATACATGCATGCATAAATGCATGCAATACATGCATACCATATACATGCATACATACATGCATACATACATGGAATGGTCTCCTATTGTAGTGAAAACCTTTGATGGAAGTAGTTTTTATTCTTGAAATACCACAGATTCAGTGTCAGAAGTTGAGTGTCTTTATCCAGGGCCATTCTATACAGTGAAACTCGTGACATGTCAGGCAACAGTACGCCAAAAGTACGTACATAGTCAAAAGTAGGCCAAAAATAAGAGAAAAATAAATATATACACCGTATATATGTATATATATTTATACATTGAGAGTAACACAATACACATAATAAAGATGAAAATGAAAACACGATTCCTAGAGAATGTAGGAATCGGGAATATAGCCGATGAAAGCAGAAGTATTAAATATTAAGTCGACTATTATAAATAAACAAGTGCTTGTTGCGTGTCAATGAGCAAAATCATGTGAACATCAAGAACTCGGAGTCTCATAAATAATGTATAAAACTTCTATAGGTTTGCTTGGATGAATACTTACTGTACAGCATTCAGGGAGTGTTTCTGAAGAGTGTTTGGACAAATGGATTGTGGGTAAAACACACACACATACAGTATATATACAGTAGTACATACTCAAACCCAAACACACACACACACACACACACACACACACACACACTAAATCATTCACAGCCATTCTGAAAATGCTGTTACTTTACAGTAGTTGACGTTACGTTGGTGTAAATTAAACTATTCTTAACTTTTCTCTCGACTTTTGAGTGTTTGGTGAATCGTCTTGCTTAACCTACTTATGGTTTGGTCACTAACTTCTATTTTGGTAACAGTTTATTTGCATATAAATAGATATTTTTGACAAACAAGAGTCTCTTGTTGTCGGTTTTAATTAAACAGAGTGTACACTGAGACCGTATTTGGCAGGTGAGTGAATAAATTGGACAAAACATTACATTATTCTCCGCAAATAACCGTTCCCCTTGTACGGTGTGTCCTTCTTCCCCCCCCCCTGCCTCTATCCTCTTCCTTTGACCAAAAAACCCCGAATAATCTATTAAAACCATTGTTGTCGTATTTAAGACATCGCTGTCTGTGTGGGCAAGGTTTCTTGTTGACAGAATTTAGTCATAGAAAAAAACATAATTCTATAATCTGGCGTGTAGTCAGTGGGCGGCAGTGGCTCAGGAGGTATTATAAGAGCGGTTGTCTGGCAACAGGAAGGTTGCTGGTTCGATCCCCGGGGCTCCTCCCCCTCCTAGCTAAGTGTTGAGGTGTCCCTGAGCAAGACACCACCTAACCCTAACTGCTCCTGACGTGTTGGTTGTTACCTTGCATGGTTGGCACCGCCGTCGGTGTATGAATGGGTGAATGTGAGGCAATACTGTAAAGTGCTTTATAAATACAATCCATTTACCATTTCAATCGCTATAGATAAATATTCTTGATATAAATGCAATCCATTCACCATTTACCATTTAGTCATGAAAACAGCAGACTTTGCTGCACCCAAGGGCTCTGTCCCTTGGGTGAGCGATGTAGAACTCATTTTGTTTTTGTCCCCTCAAAGCTGTAAGCATGTGTGTGTGTGTGAGTGTGTGTGTGTGCCTAGCCCTAGGGTGTGTGTGTGTGTGTGTGTGTGTGTGTGCACGCAGGGTTTGTGCCTGTGTGTGTGTGTGTGGTCTTTGTCTGTATGTAGTTTGTGTGTGTATATTTATGTGTGTGTGTGTGTGTGTGATTGAGGGTGTGGGTGTGTGGGACAGTGTGTGTATGTGTGTGGTTGGTCCATGGATTTGTGTCTGTGCATGTGTGTGTGCGTTTGTGTCTGTGTGGGTTTGTGAGTCTGTGCATGTGTGTGGGTGTGTGTGTGTATTCAGGGTGTGTGCGTGTGTGTGTGTGTGTGTGTGTGTGTGTGTGTGTGTGTGTGTGTGTGTGTGTGTGTGCATGCTGGGTTTGTACCTGTGTGTGTGTGTGTGTGTGTGTGTGTGTGTGTGTGTGTGTGTGTGTGTGTGTGTGCGTCACACTGTGGTAAAAAGAAATGTACCAGCAGCTAAACAAGAAAAATCAGCTGAAAATGAAGGAACAGTAAGAGTTGTCACTTTAAGGTTTCTGAGCACAAATCGTGTGTTCAGTGTAAACACGATGATAATGACGAACCACCATGTCACAATATAATGGCTATGTGTCATTAAACAGAGATTGCTGTTGTTGTTTGTTTGTTTGTTTGTTGTCATTGTTGGTGGTGATGGGAGGAGATTGCATTTAGCTCACCGTGTGTTTTTGCCCTCGTGTCCGAAAGCATACGGTGCTCGGGGTGTCTGGAGCCTGACCGTTGTTTAGCATATTGTAGTTTCTTAGTTGTTGGTACTTCACTCAGAACGGCACGTCTGCTCTTATCCCAGCTATTATGCAGGCAACCTAGCGATTATGAAACTCGTTCTATTAACCTTGCAACTATGAATGCTTGAAACCTGCTCTATTCTTATCTTTATGTACCACGGCGATATATTGCTGTCTCCTTCAACAAATGTACTCTTTTTAAGTCGCTTTGGATGAAGTAAATGTAACCTGTGAGGTTCAGAGGCCATGATGGCGGTGGTGGTGTTGGTGTGTTTTTCATTGGATCCGTCGTCTCGGCGATGGCAGTCGCTGCAGTTTGCAGACGTTTTTGTACAAAATTGATGACTGCGCAGTTTCACCCCTCATCCTCGCGTGCACAACCGCCGACCTGCCGGCCGTCGAGGAACACGTCTACGTCTGTGATTAACTAGGCACTGATCGAGGTGACCATCGCAACGTTCTTGGAAAAACGCCTCTTAGACGTGTTCCGTGACCGCCGAGGGAGGAGGAGGAGGACGGGTTTGCAGAGAAGCCGGCCGTGCCGTTGAATAAAAGTGTGTGACTTTGGGTTGGACTCGATGGAGGTTGATAGAGCAGCGCGGTTGAAAATACTTAATTGGAGAGAAGTCAGAGAAGTCAAGGAAGGCTCTGTTTCTGAATGTTCTTCTGCTCAATAGAGCAATGATTTGTAAGAGCTGCTTTTTATACCTCTCGTATATATATATATATATATATATATCTGCAGATTTGTATATTCTTATCACTGTCCGTCCTGCACTTCTGCTGACACCCTGGGATTCTGCCGCCGAGATTAATAAAGTACATCTTAGCTTGTCTCGGAGAGAGAGAAAAAAGTTTTAAATATTTTAAATGTGAGTATTGCGTAAGTGATTCACCTGAACTGTCCCGGCTATATTGCTAGTTACGTTTGAATGAAGGCCCAAAGCCAAAACGTTCCCCCCAAAGTGTGACAGAGACGCGGCGACAACGCCTGTCGTCTGTAAATCGGATTATGTCAGAGCGGTGAAGCCCGGGCCGTTCCATTGTGTTCCGCAGCAGCGGGGCGTCTAACAGTCGCTGATATCGGGCCGACCCACTTTGTATTATTTCATGGGCGGCCGCGCGCTTTATGCCACAATATTTGCGGATGATTGATGTCACAATATGTTCCCCTCGACGCCGACTGCAGACGCGTTCACTTCCACCGGAAACCAGCCGCCTCAGACCGGGGGGAAGGAGATCGGGAACGGGAGGAATTTCAAGTCAAGTCCCCGTTCCAATTGTCCAAATAGGTCCTTTCCTAAATACGTTACCTTAACCCTGTCGTGAGGTCAAGGAAAGACGGAAAGGAGAGTTCGTAAGGACGTAGGAAAGGACAACAGCGCTGTTAAGAGAATCCGGCTCCACTGACACTGGTCTGCTGTGGTGAGACCGCAATCATCCAAAGATAGACTACAAAAAGCACATCTTAGATTAGAAATCTGTTAATTCATTCACCGACATTGGAATCGACATAAAAAAAGCAATATAGTCGACGAGTATCACGGTCACAAAAAGTGAAACGAAATGCTTTGCACGTTGAGAAAGATGATCGATTCCACGACGGTCTTATTTGTTTTTCCCGTGAACAGCCGAAATGGCGAATCACTTAAATACTCCCGCCGCAAGGAATTGTGGGACGCCGCCGTGTGTGATCCAACAGCAGCAGATAGGCCAAGCGAACGCGGCGCTCTGAGAGGCGATAACGCTGCTCTTAAGCCATCGGGCCGCTCTCCTATGTCTCCTGCCTGCACCCGACCCCTTCTTGCTTTAATTCGATCAGCTTAGCCGGAGTATTGATGTCAAACTATTAATATTCATACACACACACACACACACACACACACACACACACACACACACACACACACACACACACACACAACACACACACACACAACACACACACACACACAACGGTGGGAGGGGGTGCCTGGCTTCTGGCAGATGCGGGAGGCTTTACATGAGATTATACAGGTACACTGAGTGGTGCGGTCTCCAGACACCGGGGAATGGAAGATTCACTTGATTATACCCTCCTCCTCCTCCCCTCCACCTCCCTCCTCCTCCTCACCACCTCCTCTACATCCACCTTCCTCCTCCTCCTCCACCTCCTCCACCTCCACAGAGACATTTGTAGCATCACTTTCCCAACCGCCAGAACACTGGGAGAGATGGAGACGGGGAGGGGGGGGGGGGAGAGAGAGAGAGAGAGAGAGCGAGAGGGAGAGAGAGAGGGAGAGAGAGAAGGAGAGAGAGAGGAGGAGAGAGAGAGAGAGAGATGAGAAGAGAGAGAGAGAGAGATGAGAGAGGAGAGAAGGAGAGAGGCTTCGAGTCGCTTGATGGGGGAGACAGCTTGATGAAAATCAGAGAAACAGAGAGAGACCGAGGGAGACAGAGGGAGACAGAGGGAGACAGAGAGAGACAGAGGGAGACAAAGGGAGACAAAGGGAGACAGAGAGAGACAGAGGGAGACAGAGGGAGACAGAGAGAGACAGAGAGAGACAAAGGGAGACAAGGAGTCAGAGAGACGAGAGAGGGAGACAAGAGAGAGACAGAGAGAGACAGGAGAGAGAGAGAACAGAAGGGAGACAGAGAGACAGAGACAGAGGAGACAGAGAGAGACAGAAGGAGACAGAGAGAGACAGAGAGAGACAGAAGGAGACAGAGGGAGACAGAGGGAGACAGAGAGAGACAAAGGGAGACAGAGAGAGACATAAAGAGACAGGGGTTGACAGAGGTAGACTGTGTCTGCCCGCTGCACTCAGAGGATGAAGCCATATTTTCCACCTCTATGTAATCCATAACTATGATTGCTTCAGCCTCACTCTCGTCTCCCACCTCCTCACCTCCTCACCTCCTCTCCACCTCCTCACCCACCTCCTCACCCACCTCCTCTTCTCTCTCTCTCTGGTCCTCTGCCAACAGTTTGATCTGCCTCTCTCGCTCTCTCTCTCTCTCTCTCTCTCTCTCTCTCTCTCTCTCTGTCGCTTTCTGAGCCTTTTTTCTTTTCTTTTTTACTGTCCCAATATTTCACCCGCCTGCTTCAAGGTAAAGATATAAACAGCGGAGGACGACTCTATTCTGAAACAGCCCGGCTCCTGTTCCTGTTCCACTCGACCGTGGCGGGTGAGGCGGGTGAGGCGGGTGTGTGTGTTGGTGTGTTGGTGTGTTGGTGTGGAGCCTTGCTGTGTGCAGAAGAGACTCCAGACCCACCTGTTCAGAGTTCACCTGGTCTCTGCATAAACCCCCCCCCAAACACCACCGCCTTCCCTCTCCTAACCCGACCACTAACTGGTGTGTTTGTAGTAATTAGTATTGTTCAGCATATTATCCAGTGTGTACTTAGATGTTGGTAATGCACTCAGATTGACACGTCTGCTCTTATCTCAGCTATTATGCAGGCAACCTAGTAATTATGAAACTCGTTCTATTAACCTCGCGACTATGAATGCTTGAAACCTGCTCTGTTCTTATCTTTATGTACCACAGTGATATATTGCTGTCTCTCCTTCAACAAATGTACTCTTTGGATAAAAGCATCCGCCAAATGCCCCACATGTAAATGTAATTTAAATGTAAGAATGTGGAATGAAGTACGACGTCGTCCATCTCCACGATAGCTTCGGCGTGTAAAACAAACGTGTGACAAAATGAGATGGCAATCGATCGGCTCAGTTAACCGATTATCATTGTTCACTTGTACTTGTCCTTGTATATCCATTAAAACGTATATTATATTTGTTATTATTTAAGATAAAAATATAATAATTCATAAATATAACAATTTCATTGTTGCTTTTCTTTTAACACTTAGGATGCTTTCCGAATCTCTATGAACACAAAAACAAAAATACGAACAGAATCGTATTTATTTGTCTTTTTTATCCCGCAGAGCAACAACAACAACAACAGGCTCAATAAAACCCCGGCGTCATCGTTTAATTCCCTTAATATTTATCTCCCTCTTCCTCAGCCGCCGTCTCTGTTGTACACCGCGATGAACACTCCGGTGTACAATCAAGCTTCCTGTCCGAAAATTCACCGGAGGAGGCAGAGCGCGGAAAATGACTCCTCAGGGGGGTTGGGTTGTGGGGCTCTCTTGGCTGGTTCTCCTCCTCCTCTTCCTCCTCCTCCTCTTCCTCCTCCTCCTCCTCCTCCTCCTCCACCACCACCTCGTGTGAGACACATCTAAGGGTTCCCCCTCCACCGCCGCTTCAGTCCTCTCACGTTTGTACAAAGACACAGATGTACAAAAACGTGGAAAATCATGTAAATGGTATATCAGATGTGTGTGTGTGTGTGGGGGGGGGGGGGGGGAGGGGAAGCACACACTGGGAGAGGAGAAAGGAGGAGGAGGAAGAGGAGGAAGAGGAGGGAGAAGAGAGTGGAAGGATCTGTGTGAAATCAGCCCCAGTGTTCATTGCGCCGTCAGAAGCTGCAACGTCTGCCTGCAGCCTTGTTGCCGTGTTGGACAAGCTTTGTGTCTTTGTGTGTCTTCGTGTCTCTCTGTGTGTCGCCGTCTGTTCTGCAGTCCTCGGCGGTCTCGTCCTGTTGTCCTGTTGTCCTGTTGTCCTGTTGTTCCGGACTGGTGGTCGTTCATTCACTGTTGCTCCATGTACTGTATGTGCGAACAGATCGGTGGCCACTTAGGATATTGTGTGTGTGTGTGACTCAGGGAGAAAGAGTGTGTGTGTGTGTGTCTGTGTGTCTGGGGGGGAGAGAGAGAGAGAGAGAGAGAGAGAGAGAGAGAGAGAGAGAGAGAGAGAGAGAGAGAGAGAGAGAGAGAAAATCGATTTGTATTCATGTGTTGTCGGCTGGTTGTGTTTCGCTTGTGTGTGTGGCGGGAGGAGGGCTTGGCGAACGAAGGCGAAGGAAACGGCTTCAAATGCAGACGAGCAAAAAAAAAAATTGTCTCGTCCCAATGAGAGCTCCTGCCATCGTCAGCAGCAACACACCCTGATTCTGTTCCTTGCCGCCGCCGCTGGAGATGATGATGATGGTGGTGATGACGGTGGTGGTGATGATGATGATGATGATGGATGGTGTTGACGCGGCCGCTCACGGTAACATTATGCTACCGGGCCCCCGGCAGCCATGTCCCCGTCGATTATCACCTCGCGAAGCCGCTCCCCGCTCCCCGCTACCCGCTCGCTCGCTCGGCGACGGCGGACGGCGGACAGGGAGGCGTGACGATGAATATCTCAGGACATCGAGGCGCGTCCGTCCGTCCCGTACGATTCCTTTAAATTTGCGTCTCACCGGCTCAGGAATTTACGGGGGAACGAAAGGCTCCATTACGCTGAGGCGGGAGCAAATAACACACACACACACACACACACACACACACGACTTTGTGGAGGGTTGAATGTGTTTGTTTTATCAGCTGTTACTAGCGGGACTATTTTCCCTCATCCCTGCCTCAAGCTAAAACAAGGACTTAGTCCAAATATATAAACTGTATAATATATGTAGCTGTTAATACTTTACTGTGTGTGTGTGTGTGTGTGTGTGTGTGGCGTGCGTGCGTGCGTCCGTGTGTGTGTGTGTGTGTGTGAACATTCTCGCCTCACATCGTGGTACATCTGTTGCCTCGGATACGGGACAGAGTGCTGCCCATTCGAAACTTCTGGCTCCAGACTCTCACCGTCGTGGAGCAGAAGGAGCAGACATGGACCTCTTCAGAACGAGATGAGAAATCCTCCTTTATTCACCTGCTCCTCCTTGTTCCCTGTTCTCCTCCTCCTCCTCCTCTTCTCCTCCTCCTCTTCCTCCTCCTTCCTCCTCCTCCAGGTGGCACCAGGCAGTAAGGCGTGACACACGATGGGCCGCGGCTGGTGTCTGCTCTTCAGGTGGTGGCTGGGGACCGGCGTGGCGGCCCTGGCTCTCCTCGCCTCCCGGCCGGGGCCAGAACCCAGAGGGTAAGGTCGAATAATAAGACTTCTGAAGGACCGGCGTGGAACAGCTTGGCGCAGCTTGGCACAGCTTGAACCAGTTTGGCCCAGTTTGGCCAGCTTGGCCCAGCTTGGCCCAGCTTTGAACCAGCTTGGCCCAATTGCCCCCCCCCTATCTTTACCTCCCAGTAACAGCCTTTGCTGGGTCAAATACTGTATCTCTTGGTTAACACAAATAAAATCAAAAGAGGGTTAGAAGGCGAGCAGACTGCACGCAGGATGGCACAGTATGTGAAATGTGCTGCATCCACCAAAATGTTGAACACATTGTAAAGTGAATGCTCGGAGGGTCGCAGCCCAGCCCAGCGAGATGCTGCTTGGCTCCTACCTGACTGGGGATGGTGGTGGTGGTGGGGGGGAGGGGAGATCTTTCTGTGTGGACTTTGCATTTTTCTCCCCTCCCTCCTCCCTCCCCGTCTGTTCTGCGGTCCGGTCGATTTCCTCTCTCGCCCGCGAACACACACACACACTCGGAAGTCTCGGAAGTCTGCTCGAGGAAGTAGCGTTCTGATGTTTAGCGAGCT
This sequence comes from Coryphaenoides rupestris, assembly GCA_002895965.2. NCBI lineage: Eukaryota > Metazoa > Chordata > Actinopteri > Gadiformes > Macrouridae > Coryphaenoides > Coryphaenoides rupestris. Next base: position 61,499 of record PIJE02001809.1, read on the forward strand.
GCAATGGGTGTACGAACGACGACGATCTCCGCGGGGGTTCGGGTTCGGGTGAACACGACGTGTGGGTCGCAGCAACAAGACCGCGGATCGTAATCTGTCGTAAGCTCTTGACTCAGCTTTATACTGTTATGGACGGTGGGCTCAGAGTTAAATCGCTCGGCTTTCCCTTCCGCTCTGTTGCACGGGGTCATAATGTTATAATATTACGAGTGTAATCACGGAGAGACATGTAGATATAGACGCTGTGCATCTCGCTATCCGACCGCACGGTTCAGTCGTCCCGCTGCACTGATTCCCTCGGCAGCTGTGAGCAACGTGAGCAACCATTTAAAAAATATGTCTTTTGAAAACCTCAAGGTCGGTTCTTTGGTACAATTGTTTGTACAAAAATGTCCCGTGCAATCACACACGGTGTTCTAAAGCTGCTCACCAATTCACCGAGCTATTCGTTTTTTTTTGTGCCAACCCAAGATTGCGTTGCCAAATTCGTCAAATTCTTTGTGATCCTGACAACAAATAAAAAAAATCTAATCATCAACTGAAGTGACGCCAATGTTGGAATAAAATGATGAAGTAGCGCACAGAGAGAGAGAGAGAGAGAGAGAGAGAGAGAGAGAGAGAGAGAGAGAGAGAGAGTTTAAAGAGGTTTCTCGTTCTCCGACCTCACGCGTTCTCCCCGGCGGTCTCACGTTTTCCCAAAATGGCTTCCGAACCGTTCCCGCTGTTCTGTAGCTGGCCGACGTTAAACACGCGTGAATCAACGTCTCGCTCGCAGTTCGCCGGCCTTTCCTCCCGTCTTCACTCTTCTGTCCTTGAATGAACAGCCGGTGACTACTCGAGGCTATTCACATTTTCTTTCTAACGTACAACGTACAACGGACGACGAGAGGGAAAGAAAGCGCCTGTTTTGTCGGAGGTGGCGGCGTTCGCTCGGTCGACGGTAGAGCGATGGCGCGGTGGCCATGACGGGTGTGCAGAGGGGAGGGGAGGAGCCTCTTGACACACCTGGTTGTTTTTTTTATTTTACACATTTTTTTATGTTTTACTATTCCAATTTACTCTTCATTTAATATATATTCTATTATATAGAATCAGAAACAGATTTATTGCCTTGGTTTTTGCAAACAATGAATGTGCTTTTGTGCAATTGTTCACTGAACATTAAACACATAGAAACTCTAAAAAAGGAAAAAAAATGAATAAAATACATATATACAGTATATAAAACATATATGAAAAATAAGAAATAAGCAATAAAAAGGTGCAATTGAAAGAAAATACGTACGTCGGTGTGACGCAATAGTCGGGGGCTGCGGGGCTGAAGGGATAATGCCAACACCCGGGATAATGTATGGTGCCTGCAGTGTAAATCCGCCCCGTGCTGTGTGTACAGTATCCACGCTGGAAGAGGCTTAGCGATCCGCGCGGCGACGGCCACCCGGCCCACCGCTCGTTAATATATCCCCGCGATATAGGTCAGCTTCTGGCTCGGCTCAAGAAAACCTCCCCTTTCAGAACCTCCCCTTTAACGTCGCATCCGACTCGCGCTCTACGCCGCAATTACCTGCGAACACGACCGCTTAATCACCGTAACTCAAATTACATTTGTATTGTCATGATTATAATCGTCTCGTTACGTGTTTAGCGGCGGCGGCGCGTTGTAGTCGTCGTGGTACGGTCGTCGTCGCGAGCGTGATCTTTGTAGTGCGGTGGCGGTCGAGCGTAAGGGGACGAATTATTCTCAAGTGCTTCTTCATCAGCGGCAGTACTCACGACTTCCAGGGGACAAACCCTAACCCTAACCCTTAACGATCTGCAGGCTCTTCATCCCGGGCCTGGAGCTTAAATCTGAGGCGGTTTCTAATCCCACTGATTATGGAAATGACCGGGCAGCTGTCTGTGGGTCCGCTGGTTTCCAGACTGACACCGTTAATTACATGTACGTGGAGGGAGGAGGAGGAGGAGGAGGAGGAGCGACGGCGTGTCGAGCATAAAGTGAGAGTTTTGGAATTACCGGTCGCCACCGCCGGTTAAGCCACGGTGATCGTTCCGGATCCATTGCTGCCGAAATTCCGGAGCAAAGTAGTCGTCACAGTTTGTGGGACAACGGGGGAGAAGGAAGGAAGGAAGGAAGGAGATGAGGAG